>JAHPZR010015328.1:0-7500 GCA_019787425.1 Platygyra sinensis | reverse complement strand
ATGATACCCTTGTTTTCTCAAAAGATAAAAAGGAAAATACTCTCGCTTTTTTCCTGCTGGAGAAAAATAAAATAATGTTTTTAACTTGAAAAAAAAAAAATGGAAAAGGAATGATTTTGTTTTATTCAAGAGGCAAATTTCCATATCATCCATAAACAGTTACTAACTTAATTATCAAATAGTCACGTCGTGTCTCGGAATAGTACGTTCTTATAAGGTTGCCACCGTTGGTGTTAACAATAAACCAGTTCAAAATACACGGCGATATCGATTAGTACAACCGAGAAGCGTTTCAACTTGACCGATATTATATCTTACATCGGTGAATTAATCCCCTCAAAGACTGGCTAAATTTATTTGCGGTTTCCGTAAGTGCCACAGTGTCTGCAGAAATATTTGAGAAGTTTCTTTTGTCAGGACATTACTACTTTTAAATTAATGTCGCTAACTCGGAAATGCTTTTGGGTGAATACATTGTGAACTTCTTGTTCTCTTTCATAGGGGAAAAAAAATGAACAAGCGGCTGAGGAGATCCGTTCGTTTCCCTCTTTAAAGCTTAGCAAACACGCAATAGTTTGAAAACAGCGCGCGACATTTTTTAACCGAGTTAGGGATGATTCCAAAAGATGCGTTGTCACAAAAGCGTTCTTTGCACTAAAAGGGAGAACTGATATTACCTGAAATATAACTGCTATCGCCCGCTAAGACGAGAGTGTGGTATCGCTGCATGAATCTGAACTCGAGAACGGATTGCATCATGCTGACAATGCTAGAGCGCATGCGTCTTACATGTTGTGTTCTACCACAAAGAAAAACACTTAACATTCCTTGTATAATTGTGTATGAAATGTATCGTTACCTTACATATAGTTAACACTAATGCTAATCAATCTGCGCATGCGCTTCGAGCAAATTGCTATTGTTCTTAAAAGAATAGTACCACTAGGATAACAAGGGAATATTGGAACCATATATAGTTTTGTGATGTTGCTCCCAAAATGATGAAAGTATAGTACGTTTTACGTAGCAATTAAAGGTACCTACCCCACTCCCTCAAAACAAGGCTAATTAATTAATTGAAATTAATTAATTAATTAAACAAACATTAAAGTTTACACCTTATTGCCACAGTGACATAGTGATTTAGCTCGGTCACACCCCAAACCATCCCAACGGTGCACTCTGCACTAACTAGTGAGACAATCTCAGATAGTGCAGAGTGTTATGCTGGACTGTAAGTACATTGTGAGTCATCAGCTGCCTGTATGTAACTTGTTAGTTCAAGGCCCAAAAATAACTTACAATTACTGTTTGACAAGAAGGTTTTAAATTTTAAATTTCGTTTATTTTTAATTCATTGATACGTTGAACTAGCAAACGTGATAATTTTATTTTTTCAACGCCAACATTTGTAACTTGATACTTTTGTTTTCCTCGCAAAGTTTGTAACATGATACCCTTGTTTTCCCAAAAACATACAAAGGAAAATATGCTGGCTCTTTTCCTCCTGGAGAAAAATGAACTAATGTTATTAATTTTATGAAACAAATGGAAGAGGAATGATTTTGTTTCATTCAAGAGGCAAATTTTCATATCATCCATAAACAGTTACTAATTTAATTATCAAATAGTCACGTCGTGTCTCGGAAGAGCACGTTCTTATTAGGTTGCCACCGTTGGTACCGTGTTAACAATTAACCAGTTCAAAATACACAATGATATCGACTGAGACAACCGAGAAGCGTTTTAACTTTACCGATATTATTTATATCTTACATCGGTGGATGAGTCCCCTCAAAGACTGACTAAATTTATTTCCGGTTTCCGTAGGTGCCACAGTGTCTGCAGCAATATTTGACTGAGTTTCTTTTGTCACGACATTACTACCGGGTACTTTTAATGTCGCTAACTCGGAAATGTTTAGGGTGAATACATTTGTGAAACGTTTTGCTTTCTTTCATGGGGGGAGAAAATAAACAGGCAGCTGAGGAGATCCCTCTTTAAAGCTTAGCAAACACGAAATAGTTTGAAAATAGCACACGACATTTTTTTAACCGAGCTAGGGATGATCCCAAACGATACGCTGTCACAAAAGCGTTCTTTGCATTAAAAAGGAAAACTGACATTACCTGAATTATAACTGCTATCGCCCGTTAAGAGGAGTGTAGTATCGCACGCATGAACTCTGAACTCGAGAACGGATTGTATCATGCTGACAGTGCTAGAGCGCATGCGTCTTACATGTTGTGTTCTACCACAAGGAAAAGCACTTAACGTTCAAGTGTAATAGTGTATGAAATGTATCGTTACCTAACATATAGTTAACACTAATGCTAATCAATCTGCGCATGCGCCTCGAGCAAATTGCTTCTGTTCTTAAGAGCGGAATAGTACCACAAGGATAACAAGAGAATATTGGAACCATATATAGTTTTCTGATGTTACGAAAGAAGTAATGTAAGTATGGTACGATTCTGACTACACTCGCACGAGATATTCAATGTGAAAAGTTTATTTAGGATGAGTCAGTCAGCCATGAGCTGTATGATTTAATGTAGCCTAATAGAGATAAACAAAGGGAAGATGAAGTAAACAACTGGAATAAAACTTACTCAAATACCCAAACGCTGGGAAACTAACAATCTAGACTCCAAATTGTCATCAATATAACCATTCTTAGCTGAAACAGACTTTCATCTGCCATGCCTTTGAAACAGCCTGTCAGCCACGCCTGCGTTGGCAGCAGCAGAAGCACCGCCTGCTCTTAAGGAATGAGTGCTAAAAGCAGCAATATCTGGTACAATATCCTTAAAACTACTCTTAAAGTACTCCCTAACAGTTGAATAACTTTTTGGCTTATTTGCAGAGACAAACTTATGGCCTAACTTCGATTTAGTTAGAGGCTTAAAAACATAATGACTGGGTTCCACGGGAAAACGCTCAAGCTCTGAAACATAACGCTTGAAAATCGAAACTGGGCAAGCATTTTGGGATGAAATTCGAGATATAACGACTTCATTACCCTTCCTTAGTTGATCTGTCTTACTTCTATCAACCTTGATAGCAACATAGGTGTCATGAAAAGTAATATCACCATACTTGATGTGAAGAGCCTCCTCCAGCAAATGCCAAAAGGAAAATACAAACATTCCTCAAATTAAGTAAATTATCTAGATTGGAACCTTCAACTAATTTCTTAATCATATCAGGCAAAATAGGCTCTTTTTTGTTAACTAAACGAGTTCCAATAAGCCTCTCAGCTGCTCTACTAACATCATGAATAATAGGACTGTCAGTAGGGGAAGGTATCCCCGCCAAATGGTGTGCCCATTGGATTCCATAAACAGCAGAATCTACCGCAGAATGAGAATGGGTTGTATCCAGAAGATGCTGGAGGTACAACGCGACATGCTCTGTCCTGGCAGGAAAAACTTGAATTTCGTCCACGGAAGAAGCAAAATTCTTCCATCTCGTAAAGGCCCTTCTGTAAGCGTCAGTGGTTCCTTGAGCTCTCGAAGCAATGACTGTGGACTGTAATCTGGAAACCAGGCCTGTCAAGGAGGGTTCGTGCAAATCCGCGAGAGAGGCCCAAACACCAGAAGAGAAAACATCTAAAAGAAAAACGACGAAAAAACAAAGAAAAAGGAAATGGGATTAGTAAAGATCCAAAACCGCCGAATGAATAAAACAATACTATAAGAAGCAACACTGTAATTGAGCTTCAGAACACAGCACGTGCCCAGGCACCTGCTGGAGACAAGGCAATGTAAGGTTACCTAATGTTACCAAGGGACTATCCAAAAACAAATATGATACCCACACAACACATGTTACACCGTGAGGGAGCACACAAGTATACTAAGGCCACCGGGGGGCCACAAAAACACACCACCGGGGGGGTGTACGGAACTACACTGAAGGCACCGGAGGCCTCTAAAAACAATTATCTGAGAAAACAGATATCATTAAACAGAAACTTGGCCAAGAAACGTGTAACACCACCGGGGGGAGTACACAGCCATACTAAGGCTATCAGGAACTGTATATACAATAGCTTTCCAAAAACATGCGACACCACCCGCCGGGGGGTGTACAGAGCGAGAGTAACAGCACTGGAGCCTGTAACATAAACTAATAATCGAGAACAGATGCGACACCACCTGTTATACATGAACGTCATGCAAAATTAATTAACAATCGTACCAGCAATAGTAGACCCGATTGGGGAATGGATGGGGGGGGGGGGGGGGGGGGGAGGCTGTGAAAATAATAAACATACCTCCAGACAGAACGCCTAAGGATTGCAAGCTGGACACCAGCCCAACGGAGAAGTGCAAGAACCAACACTAGAGGTGCGAACATTTCCAGCAAAATCAACTCGTAGGGCAAGGCATTTAGACTTGAAAGCCTTCGCGCCAAACAACTTATTCTTAGCTTTACCTCTGACGAACAGATCCGGTCTGTTGGGAAGATATAACCAATGAGATACAAAAGAATTCAGGTGAGTGCCATCGTTGCTTAATAATGGCCAATAATATGCTGATTTCCACAATGGAACTACTAGGGTTCCCAGGGCCTTACAATCACTCATATGCTTTAATACCCTGCCAATGAGGGATATTGGTGGCACCAGCCAATTATTCTCAGGTGACCAGTACTGTGTGAAGGCGTCAACAGCTTCGGCACCGGGTTGGACGAATCTGGAATTAAACCTAGGCAATTTCGCATTATAACTACAAACAAATCTGTCAACTGAATGTGGACCCCAGAGGTTTTCAAGATGGAAAAACACCTCGTCGTGGAGAGAATAATCGTCAAAATCAACGATCTTACTAAGAAAATCAGCCTGAGAATTCAGATCACGCGGCAGCCAGGAGACATTGAGGTGAATTTGGCGTTGGGAGGTAAAAAGGAATACATTCAAAGCGATGTCCTGTAATTCTTTAACCATACTACCCGCCTGGATGATTCTAACAACATTCTGATTATCAGTGTTACAAGTGACTGCTTGGCCTGCTAAATGATTATCAAGGCTTCAAGAGCAAAGTTTATTGCAACAAGTTCTCTCCAAGTAGAAGACTTCTGAGATTCTTCCGCAGACCAGTTTTTGTGACAAACTAAAGAAGAACCTTGAATAAAACCTCTACAGCCTGTCAACGAAGCATCTGTAAACAAGACTTTAGATAGTACAAAAGGGATTGGCCAAAACAAAATTCCACTTAATGAACTCAATTTGTCTCTCCAAAAATGAAGCTCTTGCTTTGCTTGATCATGCACCCAAACAAAGGAATTCCACGAACTTCGAGAATTGGTAATAACATGCAAATATCTGGTCATAATCTGGGTAACATTCCCACAGCTGGCGGACATTGAAATAATCTGACCTACAATAGAAGCAATATTCTTCACGTGAACACAGGCAGAAAATTCCAAACTAGCACAAATATCATTAAGATCTGAAGAAAGCTTCTCAATTCTGGCATCACTGGCAAAAATTAAACCAGTATGTGTGTCAATGTTGTAACGAATCCACGAAAAGGTACGCGAAGGCTCCCAATTAGACTTCTCTTGATTGATTTCAAATCCGCAACGTGAAAGATCTGAACGAACCAATGAACTGTTCAACTTAGCAACTTGCAACGATGGACCAGCGCCAACCCCATCATCGAAAAATATCGCGATTGGAATGCCTTGCGCCCTCCAATGTGTCTCCAAAGGCTTAAGCAACTTGGTGAAAATATAAGGAGCGCTGGAAAGCCCAAAAGGCAAAACAGTAAACTGGAAAAATCTCGCGTGGCCTGAAATAAACTCCCAAGAGAAAGCCAAATATTCACGATGATCTGGAAAAATGTCTACGTGATGATAACCTGACTTTAAATCGAAAGAGAAAACAAAAAAGTCTTTTGCAAAAGTGTTTTTAATGGTATGCAAATTTTCGCACTTAAATTTTTGTTTGTAGACACGCCGATTAATGTGTCTCAAATCCAAAATAAGCCTCTTCTTGCCGTTAGGTTGAACTGAAACAGATAGCGGATTGACAATGTCAGGCGGAGAAATTATTTCCTCGACACGATTGTCATGTAAGAGTTCCAAGATAGCTGCATTAACAAAATCTGCTTCTTTAAGGGCTGAGGCATTGTTCGTGAAACGGCGAGGCGGCGGCGTGGAAATAAAAGGGATTTGAGCTGGTGCACGATATACCAAGTGAATAGCAAGTCTCGAGTTGCGTCACAAAGAACACAACAATGATCCCTATCCCTTACACAATAACACAATAGACTTCACACAATAGAACGAGACAATAGTGCATATATTGACTTGGTATATCGAGCATCACCCGGATTTTGTAACCGTTTCTGATGACAGATAATATAAAATCCGGCAAACCAATAGATTCCCAATGCTGAATGGATCTAAACAATTTGCTTTTAACAGAAATCGGTTGGACAACAGGAGCACTCACAACTGGGATCTCAAACTCAAGCTCGAAGCTCTTTGATTCTTGAGAGGAATCCTCTGATAAATCTTCAAGTAGGTCACAAGGGGAAGTAAGAAATGAAAATTCAGACTAACTTTGTTTGTCACCGTCTTGTCATCTGTTACCTGAAATACCTTTAGAAACAGAACGGGCGACTTGATTGCATTCAGACCTCCAATGGCCAAATCTGCCGCATGCGAAACAATTACCGGGCCTTAAGGGAACGTCGGATGAACGAGGATAGGACAGCCGATGGCGCTGGTTACGGAAGGAACCAAAAGACGAAGAACTGCTGGAATACTGGGAAGAAAGGCGTGAGGAACTGGAAGGGCGACTGAGAGATGAAGATTGGTTGATAGGTTTCTTGGAAGCTTCGGACTTAAGAGCTTTTTCGGCTCGTTCCTCGGCACGGCGGATCTTTTTGCCGTCCTCCTCGTTGTCAGCTAACTCATGCTGGGTATATTGCTCGACAGTTTTCCAGCCAAAATCCGATTTGTCTGCTAGTAAGATAAGCTTCTGCCTTTCAGAAAGCAGTGACGTACCTTCTGACAGCGAGGATTTAGCCTTGTCAACTGCGTTGGACTCAAGATGAGATTTAACCTCATCCAAGGTATCCTGTAGCTTAAGATTAAACTTGTACTGGATCTCGTTGCCTTTGCGTTTAAACGATTTCGGTTCCTCTCGACGTAACTTCTTGATTTCCCTCAACTGGTCATCAGCAGCTTCCACGCAGGAACGTTTAATACCTTCAGCCGAATCTGCTACTAACTTTGAGATCTGGTCTAACAACGACTTATTATTTTCAGCCAAGGACGTATAAATAAACTCTTGAACCTCAGTTGAAACTGACATGACTGCGGGAGATCGGAAGCCCAAAATAAAGCGGGCGAACACTCCGACTGACCGACCTAGAATGACTTAAATCTCCCGCCAAAACCTTAAATAGTCCTAAAGCAACCCGAGATGCACCGCGAGTCTCTCCAACGTGCCGTCAGAATAATAATTTCCGACTAATTCGTCCC
>JAHPZR010015327.1:20000-27278 GCA_019787425.1 Platygyra sinensis | reverse complement strand
TTTGCCTTGTCCCTCTTTTCCGTCACAACCTCCATCGTTTTTCTTTCCCCCCTCCTCCTGCCGAGTTCATGAAACACACTTGAACTTTGTTATATAATGATAATCTTGACTGTATATCTAGGGTTTTGCATTAGGCTAGTGTACTAAGACTAAAAACAAACCCAGAAGTAACAGTAGTTAGTCTGGCATGATGTCATACGTTTGAAAAGATGTTGGAAAACATTTCAAAACACATCATAATGAAAATGAAGCGGGTTCTTCCAGCGGTCAACTAGTTTTGCGTATTCCGGTAATATTGCTACAAAAAATAGTCCAATGTAAAATTCCCAATTGTACCTGAGAAGGGGCTGGTTTGAGCCAGCCGAAATCTAGTACACTTTTTCCCCTCAAAACACATTTACGTTGTATCGGTTCTGCCTTCATAATTCTTCATTTATTTGTGAAGCAGATTAGATCACTAGTTACCAGCAGAATCATTGTTCCGTTTGCTTGCTAGGTGGCCGAACACGTTGCCAAGGCTATTCCTAATTCACCATAAACTTTCATTAAACTATTTATGCTTTGGCGCCGTTTTTTGCAAGAGTCAAGGTTAATACAGAAGTAAATATTCTCGCATTTTGACTAGGGTGTATACAGGGGTGGAGCGAATGTCAGCAACGGTTCATTCTTGCTTACAGGCGCGAAATCTGCTTCAGAGTGCTTTTCGATTTTTGGAAGCGCCTGCAACTTAGCAGTCGTCAAATAGTCTTCAATAGAGATACTCCAACTTCAACCCAAATCAAGCTGATCGATAGTTGGATCATGCGAAAATAGACATGTGTCATTTGCATTGTTTGTTACAACCGTTCGTCCATTAAACGAATTTCTGTAACATTCTTACCAAACCGTAAAAAACCCTGGGAGTAATTGGAGTTAAATTATGATTTACATTGGCCACATTGTGTTTCACCTAACGAAAAATAGAAACTTTATACTGGATCCAAGACATTCCTTTCGGTAGTGACCTAACAAACTTAAACGTATGTTTGTCCCTGCGCTGCTGGTTATGCGTCGTGGTTGTCACGAGCTCTTCCTCTATGAGTGTTGAAGTGGCAAGGTGAAGGGGAGGGGGGGGAGAGTAACGCACCGACGAGTATGTCACGTCTGCGTGGCCGGTTTCTAGAAAATGTGCTAGCGTTTTCTAGGGAATCTGTTACACGTCATTACATGTGCCCGTTTTGTAGGAAGCTTCAATGCGTGCGAGATTGAAACAATTTATACGGACTATGTTCCATACTATGCCTTCTAACAACCAGTGCCAAAATAGCCAAAAGCAAAGAAAGCATGGGTTGTTGAAAAGGTAGAAAATAGCAGATCAAGGAATTTCTAAATCTAGTTTGGGGATTCCCCTTAATCGTGAGTTCACACATTCCTGCTCATGAGCAATGCAAGTGAGTGACAGAATCTTGAGCGCCGCCATGCTTGTGAACGCTGTAAACGCGCTAGTTTGCTGTCATTATAGAAGCGTCAGCGGCTGTCCGTTATCTGCGTTTTATACGAAGTATGAGAGAAGAAAATATGACAGTAGAGAAAACGAAGGCATAGACCACAATCCCAGGAGGTTGTTTGAAAAACATGGACCGTGTATGGTGTCGCTAATGAACTTTAAAACACCTACGGCTGAACTTAAAAGTTGAACTTTCTGTCATTAATGTTACAAACGAACTCGAGCTAGGGAAGTAATGAACGAACCCGTGGGGGGGGGGGGGGGTACTCCCTTATAAGGCTTAATGGGGACGTGCGGCCAGCCAGGGTATGTTTTTCGTGGATTTTTGTCTTAAACAAGGGTATCGAATTTGTCATGTTTTGTGTTAAGACAGGGTATCGATTTATCAGTTTTTGTCTTAAATGGGATATCTTTTCTTGGACGATAAAACAAGCAAAATTTTTACGTGTAAGCTCTTGTAAATTATATGACTTCCGTGAATTGAGCATTGATACCAGGCACATTAAATTTCCATTGATTACACAACAAGAAAGCCACACAATTTGAACCGCAACTTTTAATCCTATGACTAAACAGGGTACAAAAAATCAGAATTCTGTCTAAACAGGGTAGGAAAATCAGCGATATTGTCTTAAACAGGGTCAGGGTATGAGGGGCCGGTCGCACCTCCCCACCCAAGAATACACGGAGTTTAGTGAGTAATAACAGGATGTTGTCTCATTAGGATGGGCTCTTAAGCTCTCCTTTCGATTTTGTTTTCTTACAGGAACTACGCAGGGCATTTTGTTAATTCGCAAAAAAAAAAAAAAATACCTCTTACACGACGATGATATGTCTGGTAAACTTCAGGGAGTGCACCCCGAAAGGAATTGTTAGTGGTTTTTTGGAAACACAACCTCTAAACTTCCCAAGTCGCATTCATAAACTCAGACAATGAAACAGCTGAAAGCATGAATCAATTGTTTAAATAACAGAGCATAAACAGACTGAGCATAGTGCCAATGAAAATGGCCGAGCGGAAAGCAAAGTTCAGTTTGCATGGACGACACGAGGGTCCGCAAATCAATGTGTTGTGATGGACGTGTTTACGTCTGTGTACGAGTTTGATAGCGCGATTCTCAGGACGAAAAATCCAATAAGGTAATCGGGCAATTTTCAACTTTTAGGGGACAGGAGACCCTTGTGACTAGGAATTAACACAGTCCCTTTTGCATTTTCTAAAAAAGCTAAAGATCAATGTCCTGATACTGTAATCCAGAATCACCCCCAAAGGGAACGGCACCCTAAGGTCTTTTATATCGATACGTTTCATATCCACCTAAAACTAAGCTTGTCAAATGTGTGTACTATATTAGAAAACAGTCCTAGAAAGCACGCGCGCTGATTGGTTAAAAAATCGTGTTTGTATAACTCGATGGAGACACAAGAACTAGCGCGCGCTGTTGACGTAGTGATGGCGCGAGCAAAGAGCATTTACATTTTGATAATCAAAGTTAACAAGTTTTTTCCTTTTTCTCGTCGTGGTGTTTTCTAAAAGAAATAGAAAACATGTACTCCGTGTTTCTATCGCAGTTATACAAACACTCGTGAAAGTTTGGGAGAACTCGAAAAAAGCTGTGGAAACACCGCCTGCGGCTCGTGTTCCCACAGCATTTCTCGTTCTCCCAAACTTCCACTCGTGTTTGTATAACTCGATAGAAACACGGTACATGTTTTCTATTTCTTTTAGAAAAACAACGCGACGAGGGAAAAAGGAAAACAACTTGTTAACGTTGATTTCAAAATGTAAATGCTCTTTGCTCGCGCCAATCACTACGTCAACAGCGCGCGCTAGTTCTGTCTCCATCGAGTTATACAAACACGATTTTTAAACCAATCAGCGCGGCCACGTGCTTTCTTAGGGACTAGTTTTCTAATATAGTTACAAAAATTTGACAGCTAGTTTAAGTTAGGATATAAAAGTATCTGATATAAAAGACTTTAGGGCCGCGTTCCTTTGGGGTGATCTGGATTAGGATACGTGATCTTTAAGCTTCTTAGAAAATGCAAAAAAGGACTGTGTCTATTCGTGAGTACGAAGGTCTCTGTCCCTAAAAGTTGGAAATTGCCCGATGACCTATTGGATTTCGTCTGCGAATCTCGCTATCAAACTTGTACACGTACACGTCCATCACAACACAGTGATGCGACCCTCGTTGTCGTCAGCCAAACTGGAAGTTTGCTTCGCTCGGCCATTTTCATTGGCCACTATGATACGTCTGTTCTGCCTGTCAGTAAACAATTGATTCATGCTTTCAAGCTGTTCATTGTCGAGTTATGATGCACTTGGGGAAGTTTAGAGGTGTTTCCAAAAACAGTAAACAATTCTTTCGTGCCAACTCCCTGAAGTTACACGAACATAATCGTCGTGGTAAAAGTAATCGAATTACAAAAGGCCTGCGTAGTTCTGTAAAGAAAAACAAATCGAAGGAGAAGCTTAAGAGCCCATCCTAATGAGACAACATCACTGTACATTACTCACTACCTCCGTGTATTCTTGGGTGGGGAGGGATGCGGACCCGGCCCCTCATACCCTGACCCTGTTTAAGACAAATATCGCTGATGTTCCTACCCTGTTTAAGACAGAATTCCGATTTTTGATACCCTGTTTAAGACATAGATTAAAAGTTGCGGTTACAAATTGTGTGGCTTTCTTGTTGTGTAATCAATGGAAATTTAATGTGCCTGGTATCAATGCCAAATTCAACGGAAGTCAATATTAATTTACAAGAGCTTACAAGTAAAAATTTTGCTGTTTATCGTCCAAGAAAAGATATCCCATTTAAGACAAAAATTGATAAATCGATACCCTGATTAAGACAAAACATGACAAATTCGATACCCTGTTAAGACAAAAATCCCGAAAAACATACCCTGGCTGGCCGCACGTCCCTATTAAGCCCTTATAAGGGAGGTACCCCCCCCCCCCCTCCCCCCCCCACGGGTTCGGTCAGTACTTCACTAGCTCGAGTTCGTTTGTAACATTAAATGACAGACAGAAAGTTCAACGTTTAAGTCTTCAGCCGTAGGTGGTTTAAAGTATCATTAGCTGACACCATACACGGTCCATGGTTGTTCAAACAACCTCCTGGGATGTGTGGTCTATGCCTTCGATTTCTCTACTGTGCATATTCTACTTCTCTCACTACTTTCGTAAATAAACGCAGATAACGGACAGCCGCTCCGACGACTTCCTATAATGAAGCAAAACTATGAGCAGTTGGACAGCGTTCACAGCATGGCGGCTCAAGATGTCTGTTCAACTCACTTGCATGCACTCAGTGAGCCAGGGAATGTGTGAACTACGCATGAGGGAATCCCCCAACTAGATTAGAAATCCTTGATCTGCATTTTCTACCTTTTCAACAACCCCTGTCTTTCTTTGCTTTGGCTATTGGCACTTGTTTGTTAGAAGGGCATAGTATGGAACATATTCTGTATAAATTGTTTCAATCTTCGCGCATTGAAGCTTCCTACAAAACCGGGACACTTCGGGTTAATGACGTGTAACAGTATCCTAGAAAACGCGAGCAATTTTAGGAAAACAGAGCACGCAGACGTGACATACTCGTCGGTGCGTTACACACTCTCCCCACCCCTCCCTTCACCTTGCCATCAGACACTCTAGGAGGAATAGGAGCTGCGTGGACAACCACGCGAAGCATAACCAGCAGCACAGGGACAAACATACGTTATAAGTTTGTTAGGTCACTACAGAAAGGGAAATGGTCTTGGATCAGGATAAGGTTCTATTGTACTTAGGTGAAACCACAATGGGCCAATGTATTCATATTTCTACAAATTACTCCCGAGGGTTTTTACGGTTGTTAAGAAATGTTAAAGAAATCGTTAATGGACGGACGGTTGTACCAAACAATGCAAATGACCAACCATGTCCTAATTTCGCATGATCAACTAAGCGATCGCTTGGATTTGGTTGAAGTCTGGAGTATTTCTCTGATTGAAGACTATTGGACGACCTGCCTAAGTTGCAGGCGCTTCCAGAAAAACGAACCAACAAACTCTGAAGAGATTCGCGCTGTAAGCAAGAAATGAACCGGTTGCTGACATTCGCTCCACCCCGGTATACACCTAGTCCAAAATGCGGAGAATATTTACTATCTGTAATTGAACCTTGACTCTTGCAAAACAACCGGGCGCCAAAGCATACATAGTTTAATAAAAGTTATGGTGAATTAGAAATAGGGCACTGGAAACTGTGTTCGGCCACCTTAAGCACGCAACCGGAAACAATGCATTCTGCTGGCTAACGTTTTGGTAGTGAATCTAATCTGCCTTCACCAAATAAAATGAAGAATATGAAGGCAGAAACCGCTAGCCAACGTAGAATTGTTTTTTTTTGAAGGTGTAAAAACTATATTGGGCTGAGCCAAACCAGCCTTCCTTCAGGTACAATGGGAATTTTTACATTGGGACGTATTTTTATGTAGCAATTACCGGAAATACGCAAACTAGTTGACCGCTGGAAGAAACGCTTCAATTTTCATTATGGTGTGTTTTGAATGTTTCCAAACATCTGTTACAAACGTATGACATCATGCCAGAAACTACATGTGACGTCATGGGTTTGTTTTTAGTCTTAGTACACTAGTCTAATGCAAAACACCTAGCTATACAGTCAGATATCATTATATAACCAAAGTTCAAGTTTATTGTGCACTATTGATTACAATACAAGATGGCTTATAAAGCACTTAGTGGACTAATGAGATCACTCAGCCATCGCCAGTTTTTGCCTGTAAATTAGGTTATCGGTATTTAGTAAATCTCAGCTCCGACCTATTGCATTTCTAGCTTTTCGATTGGCTAAAAAACTCCGGACTATGAGCAATAGTCGGAGTTTGACGTCATATGGAAAATAGTGCGCCAAGTTTAAAATTTTTCGCTTTGTAAAATTGTGGAAATAAAAATCGGCGGCAAAACCCGGTTTGAGAATTTACTAAAACAATTATTCCATTCGCCCTTGTTGGATATGAAGTGATTATAACCAACTCGCGCTACGCGCTCCGGTTGGTTATTTTATCACTTCATATCCAACGCGGGCTCATAGAATAATTGTTATATAATCAAATCACTTTGGCCTCAAATAAATAGCCTGCGAGCAAGCTCACGTTGGAGCGCAGGCGAGAATTGAAGCACAAGCGTGCGCGACGCGACCGCGAGCGCGAAATCGAGCGGCTAAGCCGCGAGACGAGAAAGTAGCTTTTTGGCACCTCTTCACCAGGCTCCTTCCGCCGGATCGCTTTGCTCTTCGTCGCTCGTGCACTAGTCCAGTCCCTGAACCAGGGCGAAAAAGCGCCCTGCCCTGAACTCTCCTTTCTTCCCGCCACCTATAGGGTGCGCTGAATCCGGGCGAGCGAGAAGGAGAGTCCAGATAACTTGCATATTTGGACGTACTTTCCAGATTCGGGCTTGTGGCGCGATTTTCTGAATAATAATATACAAGCAACAATTTCTGCATTGAGATTGGTTACAAACGTGTCAATTAATCAAAAATCAGTGGAATTTAACCGGTGCCACGCTAAACCACATTTGATTTGTTTTTTTGCTACAATATCAAAGATAACGAAAGATATCTTTGCAAAACTTGTTGACAATTGAAACACCGACTCGGACTCGAAAGTGCGCGCGCTGCATTATGCAAATGAGCTACTTGTACGCGTCAGACTTTCTTTTCAAAACCCTTGCAAAACTCGCTCAACATGCAGAAACAACATGTGACGCGTACTCGT
>JAHPZR010015327.1:0-12500 GCA_019787425.1 Platygyra sinensis | reverse complement strand
AATTCCTTCCTAGCCAGAAGCTTAAATGTATCGCGACACCATCTTTCTTGTGTCGGTATTCGAGTAGTTTTAGTAAACTTAAAAGTGACTGTCTCGATCAGGGCCTAGTTTTGCTGTTTAATTATTGATAGGTTTGAATTCTTCGGGTTGACTTTCGAGTTAGCTACGCAGGCATTTCGTTTCATCCGTCGGAATTTTGGAATTGAGCACCATTAGCGATTTTTCAGCTGTTCATTTTGGGTGATCAGGAAATGGCACTGGAAAGAATACTTTTCACTGACGAATCGCTGACTCTTTGAGACCTATTGACAGACCAGAGCAGCGCACAGCATTAAAACGTATTAGAACGCTTCTGGCTCTTTACAGATCGTCAAACATAGTTTATCGATTTCCGCCACCGCTCTAGAGCTTTCTCTGATTAACAGGAGTCGAACATGTCATGTGCGCTTATTTGGAAGTTTACATTCTTGCAGATTGCAATAATTGTAGACGTCATGAAGAAAGACATAAATTGGGATCAGAGGGGAAGACTATAAGCGGGAGAATGAGCGTCGTGTAACCAGGTTGGGGTGTTATAGACGAGACTTCCGATGATATCTGTTGTAATGGCAGACAGTCTTGCAGAGTATCGTGAATTCTCTCTCTCTGCGCACCCCTGCCTCTCGCTTAGACAATTCCTTAATCTCTGGTCCCCGATTCGATTTCTAGGTGAAGGAAGCTTTTTAGAAGTACAGTATTCTTGAGTGAATAGGCATCGCTGCGCCTATTTTATAAATTTGAAATTTTACGAGAAGTTTCTCGAAGAATATGTACAGTTAGCTTACACACAGTTCTTGTTGCAATCTTTATCGATCTGATTTAGCTTGACTTCACAAGAACCGTTTTGTAAGACGTTGGGAGTTTGTTTCAGTTTCCTGCATTTAAAACAGCAGTCCAGAACAATCTAAACAATCTTCTCAGTTTTCATCGGCAACTGTCAATCAATGTGTTTGAATGGTTTTTTGATGAGCGGGTTTTGACCTACTGTAATTATAGGCAACTGATGAGTTTCTCAATTCGATTGGCTGCGGTACAATTGCCATGTCAACAATGCCAACAATGACGTCATATAAAGTATCTTTAGCTTCGGTGTAATGTTCTTGGCTTTGGGTCAAAGCAGTGGAGTCAGTGGTCTATTGTTTCGACATTTATTCGTCCAAACAATGGTTCATTGCACAAAACGATACAGAAACTTACAAGATGCGCTTGATTGAAAGTAAAATTCTGCTTTGTGAAAGAGCAGGAACTGTTGGCGTCAATGAGTGCAGCCTATAGCACCACCTTAATATAAAAAGCAGTGTTGGTACAAATCCTTCTTGTCAAAAGGTTTTCTTTTTTGATTTTTTTTTACGTAATTTAGTTTCGTTTTAAAACTGAGGATAGTGAGTCGACATATGCATGCGATTGCAATTTTTCAATCTTTAATCTATAAAAGATATCTGGAAATGGTCAAGTGATGTTTCTAGAGCGAGAGTTTAGCACATTAAAAGGAAAGTACTCAAAACAAACCCACTACAAATGCAGCAAAATTAAAAAAAAACATAAAACCGATAAGACCCACCGACTTTTGATGTGCGAAGTGAGTTATAGTCTTAATTAAACTATCTTGGCGTCTGTTAGGGTACAGTTGAACCTGAACAAAGGTTGCAAAACGCATTTCTGATACCTATAAGACCCCTTCAAAGTCTCCGACAAGTATCCTCGTCATTTTACTTGCAATTGCTATACAGAAATAAGGAAGTGTTTAATTTCCCCACTAATGATCTATTATGGCAGGTTGTTTTTTGTTTAGTTGTTTCCCGGGGCCTCTGAAAATGTTCCTCCATGACATCTCAATACACAGAAAACTGAAAGAATGCAAACCCAGGCTAACTTCTAATGAAACAATGTCATACCAAGACGCGGTAACGAGAAATAATAGCCGGAAATCATTAACTGTAGCACGACTAAAGGATATTTTTCAAATTTTATGAGGTGACATTAGAAGAAACTATTCATAATCAACATTTTATTAAATTTGATAAAATCTGTAACAGTTAGGGTTTTTTCAAACCAAGATACCCCGATAATGTTTTGAACAATTGCCATGATGCTTACATTTAATGGTCTTTCATTAGATTTTACCTGAAGTGATTCAGCTGACCAGGTATGGCCGGACCTTTCCTTGTGTCGTGTAACAAGCCACTGAAATGTCCATCCGGTGACAAATTGTACGTCAAGCACGTCATTCTTGAAAAGAAAATCATACCGAATCCTCAACCAAGAGAGGTGAAAAACTGTTTAATGATCAATCAGCTGCTTTCCGAAGCGGGAGGAAGACAAAATGTGTGGAACAAACTTTTGATAATTGAGTTTTCATCTTATTCTGAAGATGAAATAAATGGTATATTAAGCAAAGGTGTCGAGTACGACGGTTCGCAATATTGCTTTCTGGGGTTTTCTGCGTCTCAATTGAGAACCAAAACATGTTTTCTGATCAATGAAACTGACAAGGAGGTTACCGACAGGCGCGCAAAGTTTGGCATCCTAAGCGACGCCATCTCATTTACTGATCGAGTAGCTAAGATTCAGCACATGTTTGAACCATTCGAAAGACGTCTGCAGTTAAATGAAGACAAGTTCAAATTCGAGCGCAATGCTGGCAACAATGTGCTAAGCGGGTTCATGTCGCCCGAACTTGCTGAAACGATCAAGACAACATGCGGTCTAGCTAAAGCACCCAGCGTCGTGCAAGTCATCTGTCCAGGATTTTCTGGCAAATTAGTGCGTTGCGATGAGATAGCATCTGCAGCTAATGAAGATATTTCTTCTTCGAGTGGAATTAAGGCACTGTTGAGAATTCCAGATGCAGCAGTCAACTGTGGTAACTCCCTAACGATGGGCATTGCTGACTGCGCAAAACCTTACCAGGTGGGATACTTGGACGTTTTCTCTGTGATGTTTTTGGATGGACTGGGTGTAAAGCGAAAGGATCTACTGGAACTGCAGAGCTATTACCATCATATGTTGAAAAAACTTGGAGAAGCCGAGTTGACCAGTGCCAAGTTCTTTCTTCGACAAAATGGGAGAAAAGAACTTTTGAGTAAAATAGAGAACGGGATGACACCAGAAGCACGGGAAACGATCTGCAGGATAAAAAGCGACGAAATCAAAGAGATGCAGGATCATGATGGCACTAAGCTCAGAGTTCTTGTGCCTAAATCAAGGGAGGTGTTTGGAATCGTGGATCCTTACCACGATAAGGACAGCGCCCTTAAGTCAGATGAGTGCGTTTTTATTCCTTGCTTGGACTGTTTGAATTCTCAGGAACAAGAGCAGTTTGAAAAAGCAGATCAGGTCCTTGTAATTCCACTACCGTGCTACACGTCTTCTGATATTCGAATACTCAAGCTAGCGCTGATGCGCGATAAAGGAGAGTATGAGAACCTAAAAGACTGCCTCATTTTACCGTCATCAACAGAAGAGCAAGTTGTTGCCAACAAATACTTCGTTTGCTGGGATGAAAATCTCATGGCCCATAAATCAAAGTCTGTTCTCGAGCATATTGGCAGCGCTTTACTTTGTAATTGGCCCGCCCGCCTTCCTTGCGCGAGGGTACCATCTCCGGTGAGGCACAAGTTTGAAGAATTGGTGACTTGTTATAAAGAGCCTAAAACAGATGGGCCTTCGACCAAAAGCAAGCTTCAGGAAAATGAAAAGTTTCAGAATGATCTAAAAGAGTATTTCTCCACTTTTAAAAGCAATGACCGGCTAGTTTCTCAAGCAAGGTCACTTTTTGAGAAGTTTGCGTCTCATACAGGGCATGGGCCATCCAGCTCCGAATGTCGAAAGCTCGGGGAGTACCTGTCGCCAGATTTTCCCTGGAATGTTACGAGCTACGGTGTTGTTGAAAAATACCTTACAAAGCTTGAGGAGAAATTTGAGGAGCTCAGTTCCGACCAGGAAGAAGCTCAGGATTCTGCAACTCAATCTACTTCACAGCCAGTTTGGAAAGAAATGACTGAAGCTTTGAATAATTTCATAGCGCCGAACGCCCAACAGAATTGAATTTTGTAGTATTTACAAAGATAGTCACGAGTTGCTCACTGCCTCTTAGAGCACAGCACCTCTTTAGTAGTAAGCAACAAACAAGGGGTGACAACTCCAGCAGCCATAAGAAACAATAACAAAAAGCAAAGGAAACAAACAGACAAATGTGAACTCCATCTAGAAGAAACAACAGAGGCAGCAAAACAAATGCAAAAAGAGGTTCTACAGAGGTAGGAGCATGTTGGATTTCATCAGTTAAGAAATAGAAAATTTAGTTTTTCTGTATTTCTATCCAGTTACGGAAACTTGAGTAAAAATTAAAAAAAAAAAACCAACAAGAAATGATCCAGAAACACTGACAAGCCGCAGGCGATTGTTTCTATCGCTTTTTCGAGTTCTCCCAAACTTTCACGAGAGCCAGGTCTCTAAAGCCCGCAGGAAACACGGAGAAAATGCTCGGTTTCTATTTCTTTTAGAAAACACTGCAAGTAAAACAAAGGTAAATCACTCGTTTATTTTGATTATGGAAATGTAAATTATCTTTGCTGGCGCCATTATGTCAGTTCCACTTATAAAACAGCTTTTAACTGGTAGTGGCGCTGTGGTCCTTTTACAGTGCGAACAGGCTCAAGATGAAGCTCAAACGCGCGCGAAATCGAGCGGCACTTCTTCACCAGACTCCTTTCTGTCGGACCGCTTTGCTCTTCATCGCTCGCGCGCGTGACTCAAAGGTGAGCCTGCTCGCAGGCTACCAAGGACCGCATACGATAAACGCTGCCAACGTAGGATCTACCAGAGATCGAATCAGCCAAACGAAAAAAAACAAACAAAATAAAAAATGTAAAGACAAACAAAAGACTGTAAGACTGATACTACGTGAAAGACGTTCCGAGACACCAAACATGACAAGAACCGATAAAGGAGGAACGCATCCTCTGTGGACAGCTGTTTCCAACCTCGTTCCCAGGGCCAGGGAAAAGGCCCTGGGACGAGGTTGCAGCTGTTTCGCCCTTCTTGGACGAAACAGCTGTTTCGTTTCGTGAGATTTTGTATCCTTACGCCCCGAAACACGTGCGTGGCAACGCGTGTTTCGGTGAGCAAGTGGGTTCAAAGTACGGTACTTGATATAGTGAACTGGTCATTTTGCAATTTATGTGCGTTGCCGTGCTCTTGGGCTGGCGTTACATATTTTCGTTACATAGTGCCGATGAGTCCCAAGAAACGCGGCCTTGCAGTCCATTGTTTGTCTTAAAAAATAGGTATACTATGTGTACATGCATTTATTCTTTTTGTTTATACGACAGACTGTAATACGTCTCGAAGGTCTGAAATAATTAATGCTATTACCAGCAATAATTATAGCTCATAGGAAAGAGGGTTGTCCTTTTTTAAACTTTATGAAATTAAATTTAGTCATTTTTAGGAATATATAATATTATTTCATTCGATCAAATGTATGCAGTTAGAAGCAAAAACTTGACTGGAAATGAAGACAGACAAGCTAGAAGAAACCGCTTAATATTTAAATTATGGTGAGTTTTTTATGTCTCCAATTATACATCTGTTACAAAGGTATGACATCATGCCAGAAACTACATGTAACGTCATGGGTTTGTTTTTAGTCTTAGTACACTAGTCTAATGCAAAACACCTAGCTATACAGTCAGATTGATCATTATATAAACGAAGTTCAAGTTTATTGTGCACAATTGATACAATATAAGATGGCTTACAAAGCACTAAGTGGACTCATGAGATCACGCAGCCATCGCTAGTTTTTGCCTGTAAATTAGGTTATCGGTATATATTATCAAATCACTTGGCCATCAAATAAACTAAGTTATATTAGAGTGAACAGAGTGATTGTCTGGTTGAGGGCAGTCCTAGCTAGTCCTTAGAAGGAATGTTGTCGGTGACTCTCACCCGGACGTTTACACTAGACATACTAACTTAAGCTTGTATTAAAAAGTAAGTCTGACCACGGTTAACGCTCATATTTTCCTATGTTTCCCGTAAAATACATTAAATCTCACAGGCTTAAGTACAGTGAGAGCCTTATTTTCTCAAATACTATTTGTAGAAGAGTGCACGTGGCGCTCGAAATTATACGCTAAAACAATATCCTAGTGCATATACAAGAAGATTTCTTTGAAAGCTACAAGCAGCAATGTTGTTTATATATATTATAAGTGTTGATTTGCAAAAACCTCCTATAAGGAGAAAAGGCATTTTTAAAGTAAAAAACCCATTATAGTTAATTTAGCAGCCACATTTGTTTTTTTGCCAGTTTATCTTTCAGTTACGAGTACAACACTAGCTTTATTTTGTAGACTACCTTCTGAAGATGCTGGCTGTTAAGACTCAGTGTATAATTCGAGTATTATAATTAATAAAGGTTGTTCTTGCGCTTGAAACTGTAGGCTATACCAATATACCATTGCCGGTATATGTTATTAGGAGATTTCTATTGAAGTTATAATCAACAAAGCTGTTTATTAAAAGTAATCGATTTGTAAAGAGGCCAAAAGATCTTTTTAGAGTTTTGCTATGCTTTAACTTTCTTACCCACCGGGCTTCCGTTACTCTACAGGGTGTAGGGTGTATATAGCTGCAGCGGATGTTCACAAGGTCAGGAGCCCATTACCATGGGCTCCTGACAAGGTTCATTTTTTGCTTTAAGGCGGGGGATCCACATGAAAGCCATATTTTGGCTGGGTATCATGTTTTTAATGCAAATTTCTCGATTACGTTTCAAGCAACCAAGATTCTCTGTGCTCATTTCACATATCTATGTTTTAGGGTTCGTTTTGTAAAATTTTTTTGGTGATTTTGAGGGTATAGTGGGAGCTAAACTAGTTTTTCTCAAAGGATTAGTAAAAATTTATGGAAATAGGGACAATTTTGAAGATTTGGTGATGTTTTAAATTAGAGTTGAAGTTAAAAATTGGTAGATACACTCCAAACAGTTGCCCAACAACCTGGGGTGCCATTGTGCGATCGGGCAACTGTCTGGTGTGTTCCATGACCCTTTTTTTCCCTTTCAACCTCTCTTTAAACTTACCAAAATTTCACTTAAATTCATGTGTACCCCCGCCTTAAGCGTGAAATCTCTTCAGAGTTGTTTTCGTTTTTCTGGAAGCACCTGCAACTTCGGCACTCGTCAAATAATTTCCAAACAGTTACTCGGACTCAACCAAGTCAGCGATCGCTAGTTTGATCATGCGAAATTAGGGCTCATCCTTGTAAAGAACCTGCAACGCTCATCATGACGTAAAACAAGGAATCAACTGCAAAGAAATCAACCTCGTTAGAACCCTAGCCCTAACAATTGAAAAAATTTTTTTTTTACAGGTTTTTTCACCGAGGTAAACCCGAAACTAGACGTGGCGTCAATTGCATTGGTTTGTTGCGGCCGTCGTCCAACAATTTCTTATTCTGACTACACTCACACGAGATATTCAATGTGAAAAGTTTATTTAGGATGAGTCAGTCAGCCATGAGCCGTGCGATTTAATGTAGCCTAATATCTATTGAATTATTCATAATTATGTGTTCCTCACAAAGGTAACTAAAGAGTTCAAGATTTCAGAAAATGTGCTACGCCAGATACGAAAAACCACTAAAAAACCACCCTTTAGATGTGGCCAAAAAATATGTGGAAACGTATTCCTCATCTAATGCAGCAGCACGAGACCCCGAGGAAAGGGCATCCTACAATATACGAGTTGATTCAAAACGAAACGTTATCCGAAAAATAAAAATAAAGCGGGCGAACACTCCGACTGACCGACCTAGAATGACTTAAATCTCCCGCCAAAACCTTAAATAGTCCTAAAGCAACCCGAGATGCACCGCAAGTCTCTCCAACGTGCCGTCAGAATAATAATTTCCGACTAATTCGTCCCTCAAACGTCAGAAATTATATATTCTGACTACACTCACACGAGATATTCAATGTGAAAAGTTTATTTAGGATGAGTCAGTCAGCCATGACAACCGCGAGCCCAAGTCAACCTCGAGTCACGAGCCAACCTCGAGTCAACCACGAGTCAAGTCAAATTTTTTTCTATTTTTTCCCGAAAAAAAAGTAGATCGCAGGAAATAAAATATCTGAATATCAAGAGAAAGTATAGCTGAATATAGATTGTTAACAACAGGATATTTTGATAACAGGCTCAGCTCGATCGCGACTCGCGCGATCCGTTGTAGTCTTACGCGACATATTTCCAGAGCACACGTTATTTGTTGTGCCCATTGCCGATTATCAAGGTACGATTGTCTTATCCAAATAGTGAGTGACATGCATCTAGTGACTTAAAGAAAACTTGAACGATATTGTAAAGCATACGTGTCACGCGAGTGAGTTGCCTCTTTCCTGAATTTTCAGAATTTTGTGCCCGTCGACCTTGAAATTACGATAACTTTATTTTATTAAAAGTGTCGAAGTGTTTAGCACTGATGTACTAATTGTGGACACTGAAATAAGCTAACAATACTGTAAATTAAACTGAATCTTGCTAAGAATCCCAACTGGCAGGAGGCTGACCAGCTAACAAAGGCTAACAAAGCGTAGAGAAGTTGTAGACCATCTAGTAGCAGGGAGAAGGATTTGAACTCGGGACCTCCGGATTACAAATCCAGCGCCCTAACCACTAGGCCAAGCCACCTCCATTGTCACTATTACATTGTCGTTGATTTCTTTAGAAATAAATTAAATGTAGTTTTGCAACACTAATAAAGTTCTGTAAACACGATCCTTCATTTTAAGGTCGTCGGGCACAAAATTCAGGAAAGGCAACTCGCTCGCGTGACACAGATGTTTTATAATATTGTTCAAGTTTTCTCTGAGTCAACACATAGTCAGCTATATTCATGTCACTCACTATTTGGATAAGACAATCGTGCCTTGATAATCGGCAATGGGCACAACAAATAACATGGTTCCTTTGAATATATGTCGCGTAAGACTACAAGATCGCGCGAGTCGCGATCGAGCTGAGCCTGTTATCAAAACCTGTTGTTAACAATCTATATTCAGCTATACTTTCTCTTGATATTCAGATATTTTATTCCTGCGATCTACTTTTTTTTTCGGGAAAAAATAGAAAAAAAATTGACTTGACTCGCGGTTGACTCGAGGTTGGCTCGTGACTCGAGGTTGACTTGGGCGCTCTAAGGAATGAGTGCTAAAAGCAGCAATATCTGGCACAATATCCTTAAAACTACTCTTAAAGTACTCCCTGACAGTTGAATAACTTATGGGCTTATTTGTAGAGACAAACTTATGGCCTAACTTCGATTTAGTTAGAGGCTTAAAAACATAATGACTGGGTTCCACGGGAAACGCTCAAGCTCTGAAACACGCTTGAAAAATCGAAACTGGGCAAGCATTTTGGGATGAAATTCGAGATATAACGACTTCATTACCCTTCCTTAGTTGATCCGTCTTACTTCTATCAACCTTGATAGCAACATAAGTGCCAAGAAAAGTAAGATCACCATACTTAATGTGAAGAACCTCCTCAATTCGGAAAAAACCAGCAAATGCCAAAAGGAAAACACAAACATTCCTCAAATTAAGTAAATTATCTAGGTTGGAACCTTCAACTAATTTCTTAATCATATCAGGCAAATAGGCTCTTTTTTGTTAACTAAACGAGTTCCAATAAGCCTCTTAGCTGCTCTACTAACATCATGAATAATATGACTGTCAGTAGGGGAAGGTATCCCCGCCAAATGGTGTGCCCATTGGATTCCATAAATAGCAGAATCTACCGCAGAATGAGAATGGGTTGTATCCAGAAGATGCTGGAGGTACAACGCGACATGCTCTGTCCTGGCAGGAAAAAACTTGAATTTCGTCCACGGAAGAAGCAAAATTCTTCCATCTCGTAAAGGCCCTTCTGTAAGCGTCAGTGGTTCCTGGAGCTCTCGAAGCAATGACTGTGGACCGTAATCTGGAAACCAGCCTTGTCAAGGAGGGTTCGTGCAAATCTGCGAGAGAGGCCCAAACACCAGAAGAGAAAACATCTAAAAGAAAAACGACGAAAAAACAAAGAAAAAGGAAATGGGATTAGTAAAGATCCAAAACCGCCGAATGAATAAAACAATACTATAAGAAGCAACACTGTAATTGAGCTTCAGAACACAGCACGTGCCCAGGCACCTGCTGGAGACAAGGCAATGTAAGGCTACCTAATGTTACCATGGACTATCCAAAAACAAATATGATACCCACACAACACATGTTACACCGTGGGGGAGCACACAAGTATACTAAGGCCACCGGGGGGCCACAAAAACACACCACCGGGGGGTGTACGGAACTACACTGAAGGCACCGGGGGCCTCTAAAAAACAATTATCTGAGAAAACAGATATCATTAAACAGAAACTTGGCCAAGAAACGTGTAACACCACCGGGGGGTGTACACAGCCATACTAAGGCTATCAGGAACTGTATATACAATGCTTTCCAAAAACATGCGACACCACCGGGAGGTGTACAGAACGAGAGTAACAGCACTGGAGCCTGTAACATAAACTAATAATCGAGAACAGAAGCGACACCACCTGTTATACATGAACGTCGTGCGAAATTAATTAACAATCGTACCAGCAATAGTAGACCCGATTGGGGAATGGGTGGGGGGGGGGGGGAAGGCTGTGAAAATAACAAACATACCTCCAGACAGAACGTCTAAGGATTGCAAGCTGAACACCAGCCCAACGGAGAAGTGCAAAAACCAACACTAGAGGTGCGAACATTTCCAGCAAAATCAACTCGTAGGGCAAGGCATCCAGACTTGAAAGCCTTCGCGCCAAACAACTTATTCTTAGCTTTACCCCTGACGAACAGATCCGGTCTGTTGGGAAGATATAACCTGCTGTGCGGGAGGTCGAGGGTTCGAGCCCTAGATCGGACCAACACTCAGGGTCTTAAAATAACTGAGGAGAATGTGCTGCCTTTGTAATTATATCTTCAAATGGTTAGACATTCAAGTCTTCTCGGATAACGACTATAAACCGTAGGCCCCGTCTCCTGCATCTTCAGTGTTTCATGGTTAGCAGGGGACGTTAAAGAACCCACGCACTTGTCGAAAAGAGTAGGGGACGTAGTTCCCGGTGTCGTGGTCTATCTCTACATGTATGGGTCGGGCGGTTGAGATCAATAATGGACTGATAGCGGCAGCCTGAGGCGCCTTATATAAGCTGACGTCCGATCTCACCAAATAGCCTGAGAAAACATTGTAAAATTGGTCCTGAAAAGCCCCAAGGGGAGTGTCCAATTCGTGCAATTACAATTACAATTACAACCAATGAGATACAAAAGAATTCAGGTGAGTGCCATCGTTGCTTAATAATGGCCAATAATATGCTGATTTTCACAATGGAACTACTAGGGTTCACAGGGCCTTACAATCACTCATATGCTTTAATACCCTGCCAATGAGAGATATTGTGGCACCAGCCAATTATTCTCAGGTGACCAGTCCTGTGTGAAGGCGTCAACAGCTTCGGCACCGGGTTGGACGAATCTGGAATTAAACCTAGGCAATTTCGCATTATAACTACAAGCAAATCTGTCAACTGAATGTGGACCCCAGAGGTTTTCAAGATGGAAAAACACCTCGTCGTGGAGAGAATAATCGTCAAAATCAACGATCTTACTAAGAAAATCAGCCTGAGAATTCTGATCACGCGGCAGCCAGGAGACATTGAGGTGAATTTGGCGTTGGGAGGTAAAAAGGAATACATTCAAAGCGATGTCCTGTAATTCTTTAACCATACTACCCGCCTGGATGATTCTAACAACATTCTGATTATCAGTGTTACAAGTGACTGCTTGGCCTGCTAAATGATTATCAAAGGCTTCAAGAGCAAAGTTTATTGCAACAAGTTCTCTCCAAGTAGAAGACTTCTGAGATTCTTCCGCAGACCAGTTTTTGTGACAAACTAAAGAAGAACCTTGAATAAAACCTCCACAGCCTGTCAACGAAGCATCTGTAAACAAGACTTTAGATGGTACAAAAGGGATTGGCCAAGACAAAATTCCATTTAATGAACTCAATTTGTCTCTCCAAAAATGAAGCTCTTGCTTTGCTTGATCATGCACCCAAACAAAGGGATTCCACGAACTTCGAGAATTGGTAATAAGATGTAAATATCTGGTCATAATCTAGGTAACATTCCCACAGCTGGCGGACATTGAAATAATCTGACCTACAATAGAAGCAATATTCTTCACGTGAACACAGGCAGAAAATTCCAAACTGGCACAAATATCATTAAGATCAGAAGAAAGCTTCTCAATTCTGGCATCACTGGCAAAAATTAAACCAGTATGTGTGTCAATGTTGTAACCAATCCACGAAAAGGTACGCGAAGGCTCCCAATTAGACTTGATTGATTTCAAATCCGCAACGTGAAAG
>JAHPZR010015326.1:32500-40633 GCA_019787425.1 Platygyra sinensis | reverse complement strand
CTCTCAACCTCGCCAAATTCCCGTTTTACTGACACTTGAAACATCACTTCTCACGTTATAAAGCTGCGCCCATCAACATTCCTCGCTGCTTGATCTTCTTGGTGCTTTTCGTCTTCAAAAACACTATGGAATTTTCGTTTCGGAACTTTCAAATCAATTCAAGACAACATTAGCTTAGACTGAAGCAAACTCTATCATTTATATTATTTTCTTCGTTTATGAACTGAGTGTAGGAACGAACGTTCGCTGATTAAGAGTGATTTTCTATAAATACTACGGATACGTGTGCAAAATGCAAAAATCGAATTCCCTCAAACTTTTTCACAAGAAAGCCCTCTGGAAACTATTTAAGAAAATACAACTTTCAGTTCGTTTGGATTTATATTTTTCAAGAAAAGCCATTTTTTAATTTTCACCCTCGGAGAAGCCCTCGAACCAATGAAAAATGTGCTTCGTATTTGCGACTCGTGTGAGAAAAGTAAAACAAATATCAAAACTATTTCGATATCACACAATTTAATGACCCTTCTTTTACATGGTACCATTGTTAAAATTCGAAAAGACTCAAACCTGAATTTTTAAAAAAATTTCAAATTTACCCACCCAAACACCATCATCAGAAAGCTCGATTTTGGCAAATTTCAACGGCAAAATTCCCTACCTGGTACATGGATTCCGCTGTAAAGATGCTATTCTATAGAAAGAGTAAGGTTTCCTCTATCGTTCTGTGAAATAAAATTTTGGGGCAACTCAAACTGCAAATTTAGACGACCGAAAATATTTACGGTACTTGCTTAAAGTTTATGACCTTTGAACTTACAGTTGTCTTAATAAATACAAGAGATAACCTAAACAACAGTTGGAATTTTAGTATGAATGCGACCCTTTCCACCATTTAAATGAGTTACAGTTATTTTTTTATCTTCTGTGGGCAATTGTATCGAAAGTAATACTTTTTTACGCTTTTAACTTGTTTATGAGTACATGCGTATTTGATTATTGAAGCGGAAATTTGTGAATATTAAATTTGTTTCATCTGTAAAGTTCTATTTCGTGTGCTGCAAGGCGTTAAGTGTTCTCATTAAAACAAAATGGTATTGCCAAATAGACGGTCTTCCTCTCTGATTTTAAAACAACATATAACTTTTGACTTACCATCCCCAGCATGGCTTGATTTACTCAGCAGCGTTACACCGGGTGTGATAGCGGTGAGATGGCGTGACGATAATTGACAAGTCAGAGTCGCTTTTTCGCGGATCGAATTCAACAAAAACATGTATAAATAATATCTTTCTTTGAGACTACTTGATAAAGACTCTTGTGAAATAAGTCTAAAATTTTTGAAACTTTCATTGCTGTGAAATAAAAAACCTGAATCTACTATGTTTATGCTACGGTCGTGTGATCTTCGAGTGACAATAACAACTAAAAAATGGCCACCTGCAGTTATTCTCAAAACGTTGGTGGTACGTGCTGTCCGAGTATTACAAATCCCGCACATGTTCAACGTGTTTTAATTCAAAAATGTGACAAAGACATCTGAGGTGATTTGAAGGCTATTGGTGTGTGCGATTCTTCTCTGAACGAAGCATGGCTATTGTTGGCTAGGGCAGGTCAAAAATATTGAAAATATTGCGGAAGATTATCGACAAAATACTGAATGCTACTATATAAACAGATAATCACCATGAGGCCCAAGAAGGCGTGTGATTTCATGATATGCGAAATCAAAATCTAATGGCACTCTTTCAATGTAGCTGACTGTGCCAAAGGGTGAGTCTCTTGAGACTAGAGTCTCTTGAGTAAAATTGCGGCCCGGCTATTTACAAGTTTCCAAATGATTCCATTGCTAACCACGTGGAGAAGTGGGACTATGGGACTAGAAATTAAAGATGGGGCGGGGGGGGAGGGCATATTTGTCGGCTTGCATCACTACAAGAGATAAGTCAAGCGAAACTTTAAGGTAGTAACATATAAATGAATGAAATAATGATAATAGTAATAATAATAATAATAATGATAATAATAATGATTATTATATGGCTAGTGTTTGTAGCCGATATAACGCGCGCTCTGATTGGCTAAGTGCAGCTTCACGCCAGGGCATTATTCTCCCGTAATGCCCACGGGCCGATTACGGATTATGCAAATTAGGCGGAAAGGAAAAAACACGAAAGGTTATCCAAAGCTAGACAACATTTGCTTTATTTACACTGAAAATCGTTGTGATACAAGACGATGAGTGACGATTAACATTCAGAGAGTTAATTATATTACTATTTTAAGGAAAAAATGAGGTTACATCGGCAAATTGCGAACGAGTTAATTGGGCAGGAAGGAATTGAAATGTTCATACATTAAAGAGCAAAACCACGAAAGGAAAGGAAAACTGCCAGTGAAATGAAAACAATTCAGCGATATTTCTCGTCAATAAACAAAGGAAGCATAGTAGAAGTTTTGGACTTACCGGCTGCTGTCCTTGACCACTTATTGGGAAAGTTTTTTATAGATATCGGAAAACGGATGGCGACGATTATGAATGAAGCTGACACCCTGTCGGGCTTGCAGCGAAGTATGCATGTACATGAGAGCTTCCTTTCCGAAGGAAGGTCTCCTTTCACTGTCCTTTCACCATTCAAAAGGCAATTGGTGACACAAGAGCAGTACAGCAGTCACATTAACAAATTTTCTTGCTGTATCGCAAGCCAGTTTAAACATCTTCAAGGACCATCAGATTTAAACAGCTGAGCGGTTTTTTCCGGTGTGGACATTCGCAGCATCTCTGAGCGCCAGTTCAAGAACTTTAACGGGCCAGTAACTATAATCCAGGAACCTCAGAAAAGGCGAAGAGTTTTCATCGAAAGTGACGGCGAAGGCTAGTGCTGATTCCGTTGAAATTGTATTTTCTTTTACCCGACACGGCCACACGGCTTTTGAGCAAGTTTTGAAGCACTTTTCTGTAGGAATTGACATTTGGCGGTTGATTCTTGAGAATGTCAATGAAAATTCTCTCGCCATACAGTAACACAACGGTACTAAAATACTTTTTTGCGGCCGTATTGATCATTGTTTTCCAAAAATAAATATATTTTCCTGACGGAGTACGCGTAATAGTTCGCTGAATTCTCTTGTGCAGCCGGTGTGACGGTTTGGAAATATGAATGAATAGATAAGCGCGCGCATCACCGGATGTGAAGTAACGACTTCCCCTTGAATTTAGGTTGCTTTCTTTCTTTAGAACCGTTTAGCCATATAATAAACAACTTAATAACCTCGACCGTTCAGTCGTTACGGGAAAATCTCAAACCTTGGCCTACCGTATTGACCTCGCTATCGCTCGGTCAATACGGCAAGGCCTCAGTTTGAGATTTTCCCGTAACGACCTCACTCTCGGTTATTAAGTAGTTAATAATTCAACTTTATTTACATCTTTGAAAAAACCTAGTTAATAATGAATAATAATAATAATAATGAATGAGATAATAATAATAATTTGTAGACTCCGCTTGTTATTATGAAAATCCACGAATCTGATGACTTTTCGCATTGTTGTCCTCTTGCTAGTTAAATAAGGTATAAAGGCAGTCATTATTAGCATTAAATCCCATTCAATGCCAAAAACACGGATGGCTCATCTCCTTTCTTTTGTCCGGCACCAAAACATTCTTACTTATCATATAAATTGTATAATTAAGAAAGCGGAGTCCTATAATACTGTGTGACATTTTCTGTGATGCCTTTCTCAATGTTATCCAAGGGCTTACATCCGCGGGGTTACGTTGCTGTCGCATGGTTTTTCGAAACCCTCGCCGTTGCCCTCACCGCGATAAACTAGTGTGCGAGGCCAGTGCTCTGCCTTTTGTTAAAGTTGGTCACATCAGTGTCACACAACAACTGAGGTTCTTCCTCAAGGGTGGGCGCTTAGATGCAAGGGTGGGCTCTTAGATGCATTGTGAACACTTTGATAATAACATGGGAAACATAAAAGGACGATGGAAAGCTCCCTACTTGTCCTTACGTGGAGAGTTTCTCGAGTCATGCGATTGTCACCATATTCCCTTCTTATGACTGGCCGCTGGAGCATGCTGGCCGCCATTACTGTTGTGACTTATTGTCCCAAGAGTACCATTTATTTGTAAATTTGAGGAGAAGTTCTAAAGATATTATCAATAGACAGTTTAGCCTCCCCTAAGAACTCGTCAGAAGCCTCGTTTGTAAGTTTTCATTTGTCTGAGATGGTCAAAAAGTGACCGTGATAACCTTGTATCAAGCTTATACCATTTTGCTTTAAGACAGTTGACCTGATCGTTAAAGCCCCGGGCAAACGATCGCAACATTGGTGGGTGCAACATGTTGCGTGCGTTTGGCCACCCTGTTGCGATGTGTTGCGACATGTTCGGTGTTGTTGGCTCAAATTTGAAAATAGTCAAATTTTTCATGCAACATTTGTGGATGTTGCATGATGTTGTAGTCGTTTGGCCAGGTTCGTGCAACAATGTTGCACGTGGGCATGCGCACTAATTCAATTTTCAACTCGCAACTTGTCCGAACACGTTGCAACAGGGTGGCCAAACGCGCGCAACATGTGAAAAAGGGAAAGCCCTGGGAACGAGGTTGGGCATCGAGATGTTGCGCAATCATGTCCTTTATAGGCAATTTTGGCCTGTGAAAAAGTTCAGTAGCTATGGTTAAATCTCCGGTACGTTAATCTTTCGGGTCAATATCAGTATCTGGGCAACTGCGCACCTACCCCTCCCCTAATCCAACAGTAACAGTAACTTATTACCGTAACTTATTATAACATAACACTCGAGGATCACTCGACCGCGATATAAAAATAGTGTAGCTCCAGGTTCTTCACTTCACCGTAATAAGGGTTTCAAAATTTTGTAGTAAGACTTATTTCACGAGAGTCTTGTAGTCTCAAAGTATTATGATGTCAAAAGATACAATAAATATATTTTGATGAATTCGATTCGATCCGATTCGTGACTCTGACTTGTCAATTATCGTCACGCCATCTCATTGCTATAACACCCGGTATAATGCTGCTGAGTAAATCAAGCCATGCATGTGGACGGTAAGCCAAAAACTACATGTTGTTTTAAAATCTGAGAGGAAGACCTTCTACTTGGCAATACCATTTTGTTTTAATGAGAACACTTAATGCCTTGCAGCACACGAAATAGAACTTTATAGATGAAACAAATTTAATATTCACAAATTTCCGCTTCAGTAATCAAATACGCATGTACTCATAAACAAGTTAAAAGCGTAAAAAAGTATTACTTTCGATACAATGGCCCACAGAAGATTAAAAATAACTTTAAATCATTGAAATAGGGGAAAGGGTGGCATTCATACTAAAATTCCAACTGTTGTTTAGGTTATCTCTTGTATTTATTAAGACAACTGTAAGTTCAAAGGTCATAAACTTTAAGCAAGTACCGTAAATATTTTCGGTCGTCTAAATTCGCAGTTTGAGTTGCCCAAAAATTTTATTTCACAGAACGATAGAGGAAACCTTACTCTTTCTATAAAATACCATCTTTACAGCGGAATCCATGTACCAGGTAGAGAATTTTGCCGTTGAAATTTGCCAAAATCAAGCTTTCTGATGATGGTGTTTGGATGGGTAAATTTGAAATTTTTTTAAAAATTTAGGTTTGAATCTTTTCAAATTCCAATAACGGTACTATGTAAAAGAAGGGTCATTAAATTGTGTGATATCGAAATAGTTTTGATATTTGTTTTAGTTTTCTCACACGAGTTGCAAATACGAAGCACATTTTTCAGTGGTTCGAGGGCTTCTCCGAGGGTGAAAATTAAAAAATGGCTTTTCTTGAAAAATATAAATCGAAACGAACTGAAAGTTGTATTTTCTTAAATAGTTTCCAGAGGGCTTTCTTGTGAAAAAGTTTGAGGGAATTCGATTTTTGCATTTTGCACACCTATCCGTAGTATTTATAGAAAGTCACTCTTAAGAGTCGTGAAGCTTTGGCTAAATGTAGACCGTTTGACTGTGCTCGGCAAGACGGATTTGGTGGGCGACTCTTCAACCAATGACTCTATTATTTTACTAAAGAACGCAATTTATCCGAAATTTCTTGTCCTTATAAAAGAATACCTTTCAGCTGCCATAGAAATTAAGAACTGTTCAGGGATATCAAAGCTTCTAGTTTTACTAATTTAAAAAACTAACTCTCTGCTCAGTGTCTTATTTTCTAACGGCGGGATTCTTGTCCTTTTTACCACTATTGTATTATGGTGGCCCTGAACAATAGTTGTTTTTACTGTTATCCGGTGTTTGTTTACCTTTTGAAAATGACATAATATTAATGTACGTTAACTGATGAAAATGAGCTTGCGTGCGGAAAACCTTAAGTGTGGTGTCTCGCTCGAAGATTTTCTTTTGGACTAAAAATAAAAAAAAAATACATAGAAGTGACTGTATATTGTGTACAATGATATTCTCTTAGGTAACTTTGGATTTTAATATAGTAACTTTGAAGAGCTCTCATTATAGCACTGGGCTCTTTTATATATCCACAATAACAATTGTCAGAAAATAATTCAGAAAGTCTTTTTCCTACTTAACCGATAAGAAACTTCGAATCTAGCGAGTATGTTTTACTTGAGCAATGAAAACACAGTCACACTAGTACTGCAAAGAGATCATATGGTTAAGTTTAAAACAAAATGACAATTTTAAGCAGGTGAGAACCATTCAACGCTGCTACCTGACTGCACAACTCGGCCATCACTCGTTAAGTTCAGTATGTTTCTTGTTCTAACCTAAGAATATTGAAATGCACAAAGCTCTCGTTCTTTTCCGTAAAATACTCAGAAACAACCGGTGAGGTCAATGAGTACTGAATTCTGTTTTAGATTTCGCGCTATATATATCCAAAAATCAAACGTTACAAAACTCTTACAACAACTGAAAGATTAAACTGGTTAAAGGGAAGTGATTTTTTCTTGGGTTTTACAGCAGTACTCTGAGCTAAACGCGGCAGGCTAAAAGTTTAATGTCAAATTGATGCGCATTTTCTACTGTACTTTATGTTCAACATTGGAGCTCGACAACGGATCTGTTGTCATCTGTACCAAAAACAGAAATACTTAGAGGTATTTTTACATATCTAACTGTGCATCACTGAATGCAGCTTAGTTTTCTTCTCAATAATACTCAACTCGTTAAATTCTCTCATTTCTATCAGTCTCAAACGATCACGCTTGATTTTAACATCGAGTTTCATGAAAGTTCTTCCTCTGCTTGATCTTCCGGAATCTTTGTCTTCGTATCAAAGACCCTTTTATCTGAAAATTACAGACTTCGATAACTTGTCTGCCGACATAACACAAGTTAAGCCCTTGGAACATTGAGACGAACGACGCAGTCAGTGCAAATTGAAATTTCAGTTTTCTTTATCGTCGTATCTTTGGTCTATAATTATTGTCGTCTTATATAAATCTTTATTCGGGAAATTTTAAGTCTTCAATTTCTCATTAATGGAAAGTCTGGATTGCAATGTCATGCTCACCTTTTTAGCAGCCTCAAAGAGTTTCTTTTAACCTGTGGTCCGGTTATTTCATTATTTTTTTGTAAAGAGCTCAACACATCATAGGATACTCGACTTCGAATACTAATGTGTTTTCAGATATTGGACAGTTAAGCGAGGCGTAAACTTGTAGTTTAATAGGATGTTTTTAACAGCAAAAACCGCTAAATGGTTTGACTACTGTGTAATAAAAAGAATCAAGCAAAAAGTTTAGACAGTCATTAAGCCTACCTTGTCAAGAAGAAACTTAGATCTTAGTGATTTGTCTCAGTGCTAATGAAGAACGGTCTTTGCAAACTAAAACATCAGTAAAATATTGCGAAATTAAGTAGAAGAATTAAATGTAAACAATGGCAATGCGTCAAAATACTCCTGGTTAAATGGTAATTAATTGAGATATTTTTCACTTTCGTTTTCAGCTGTCTTGGGCAAAAAGACAAACAGCACGCTTCAAATTGAATTTTCCGCTTTAGAACTTTGTACTTAACATCCATGAGGCGATATCTGTAAAAAAATAATCAGGAAATTTGTCGTGAAATATCTCTAGCGACTCGCTAAACTGCGTTCCTAA
>JAHPZR010015326.1:0-25000 GCA_019787425.1 Platygyra sinensis | reverse complement strand
ATTTTTTTACAGATATCGCCTCATGGATGTTAAGTACAAAGTTCTAAAGCGGAAAATTCAATTTGAAGCGTGCTGTTTGTCTTTTTGCCCAAGACAGCTGAAAACGAAAGTGAAAAATATCTCAATTAATTACCATTTAACCAGGAGTATTTTGACGCATTGCCATTGTTTACATTTAATTCTTCTACTTAATTTCGCAATATTTTACTGATGTTTTAGTTTGCAAAGACCGTTCTTCATTAGCACTGAGACAAATCACTAAGATCTAAGTTTCTTCTTGACAAGGTAGGCTTAATGACTGTCTAAACTTTTTGCTTGATTCTTTTTATTACACAGTAGTCAAACCATTTAGCGGTTTTTGCTGTTAAAAACATCCTATTAAACTACAAGTTTACGCCTCGCTTAACTGTCCAATATCTGAAAACACATTAGTATTCGAAGTCGAGTATCCTATGATGTGTTGAGCTCTTTACAAAAAAATAATGAAATAACCGGACCACAGGTTAAAAGAAACTCTTTGAGGCTGCTAAAAAGGTGAGCATGACATTGCAATCCAGACTTTCCATTAATGAGAAATTGAAGACTTAAAATTTCCCGAATAAAGATTTATATAAGACGACAATAATTATAGACCAAAGATACGACGATAAAGAAAACTGAAATTTCAATTTGCACTGACTGCGTCGTTCGTCTCAATGTTCCAAGGGCTTAACTTGTGTTATGTCGGCAGACAAGTTATCGAAGTCTGTAATTTTCAGATAAAAGGGTCTTTGATACGAAGACAAAGATTCCGGAAGATCAAGCAGAGGAAGAACTTTCATGAAACTCGATGTTAAAATCAAGCGTGATCGTTTGAGACTGATAGAAATGAGAGAATTTAACGAGTTGAGTATTATTGAGAAGAAAACTAAGCTGCATTCAGTGATGCACAGTTAGATATGTAAAAATACCTCTAAGTATTTCTGTTTTTGGTACAGATGACAACAGATCCGTTGTCGAGCTCCAATGTTGAACATAAAGTACAGTAGAAAATGCGCATCAATTTGACATTAAACTTTTAGCCTGCCGCGTTTAGCTCAGAGTACTGCTGTAAAACCCAAGAAAAAATCACTTCCCTTTAACCAGTTTAATCTTTCAGTTGTTGTAAGAGTTTTGTAACGTTTGATTTTTGGATATATATAGCGCGAAATCTAAAACAGAATTCAGTACTCATTGACCTCACCGGTTGTTTCTGAGTATTTTACGGAAAAGAACGAGAGCTTTGTGCATTTCAATATTCTTAGGTTAGAACAAGAAACATACTGAACTTAACGAGTGATGGCCGAGTTGTGCAGTCAGGTAGCAGCGTTGAATGGTTCTCACCTGCTTAAAATTGTCATTTTGTTTTAAACTTAACCATATGATCTCTTTGCAGTACTAGTGTGACTGTGTTTTCATTGCTCAAGTAAAACATACTCGCTAGATTCGAAGTTTCTTATCGGTTAAGTAGGAAAAAGACTTTCTGAATTATTTTCTGACAATTGTTATTGTGGATATATAAAAGAGCCCAGTGCTATAATGAGAGCTCTTCAAAGTTACTATATTAAAATCCAAAGTTACCTAAGAGAATATCATTGTACACAATATACAGTCACTTCTATGTATTTTTTTTTTATTTTTAGTCCAAAAGAAAATCTTCGAGCGAGACACCACACTTAAGGTTTTCCGCACGCAAGCTCATTTTCATCAGTTAACGTACATTAATATTATGTCATTTTCAAAAGGTAAACAAACACCGGATAACAGTAAAAACAACTATTGTTCAGGGCCACCATAATACAATAGTGGTAAAAAGGACAAGAATCCCGCCGTTAGAAAATAAGACACTGAGCAGAGAGTTAGTTTTTTAAATTAGTAAAACTAGAAGCTTTGATATCCCTGAACAGTTCTTAATTTCTATGGCAGCTGAAAGGTATTCTTTTATAAGGACAAGAAATTTCGGATAAATTGCGTTCTTTAGTAAAATAATAGAGTCATTGGTTGAAGAGTCGCCCACCAAATCCGTCTTGCCGAGCACAGTCAAACGGTCTACATTTAGCCAAAGCTTCACGACTCTTAAGAGTGACTTTCTATAAATACTACGGATAGGTGTGCAAAATGCAAAAATCGAATTCCCTCAAACTTTTTCACAAGAAAGCCCTCTGGAAACTATTTAAGAAAATACAACTTTCAGTTCGTTTCGATTTATATTTTTCAAGAAAAGCCATTTTTTAATTTTCACCCTCGGAGAAGCCCTCGAACCACTGAAAAATGTGCTTCGTATTTGCAACTCGTGTGAGAAAACTAAAACAAATATCAAAACTATTTCGATATCACACAATTTAATGACCCTTCTTTTACATAGTACCGTTATTGGAATTTGAAAAGATTCAAACCTAAATTTTTAAAAAAATTTCAAATTTACCCATCCAAACACCATCATCAGAAAGCTTGATTTTGGCAAATTTCAACGGCAAAATTCTCTACCTGGTACATGGATTCCGCTGTAAAGATGGTATTTTATAGAAAGAGTAAGGTTTCCTCTATCGTTCTGTGAAATAAAATTTTTGGGCAACTCAAACTGCGAATTTAGACGACCGAAAATATTTACGGTACTTGCTTAAAGTTTATGACCTTTGAACTTACAGTTGTCTTAATAAATACAAGAGATAACCTAAACAACAGTTGGAATTTTAGTATGAATGCCACCCTTTCCCCTATTTCAATGATTTAAAGTTATTTTTAATCTTCTGTGGGCCATTGTATCGAAAGTAATACTTTTTTACGCTTTTAACTTGTTTATGAGTACATGCGTATTTGATTACTGAAGCGGAAATTTGTGAATATTAAATTTGTTTCATCTATAAAGTTCTATTTCGTGTGCTGCAAGGCATTAAGTGTTCTCATTAAAACAAAATGGTATTGCCAAGTAGAAGGTCTTCCTCTCAGATTTTAAAACAACATGTAGTTTTTGGCTTACCGTCCACATGCATGGCTTGATTTACTCAGCAGCATTATACCGGGTGTTATAGCAATGAGATGGCGTGACGATAATTGACAAGTCAGAGTCACGAATCGGATCGAATCGAATTCATCAAAATATATTTATTGTATCTTTTGACATCATAATACTTTGAGACTACAAGACTCTCGTGAAATAAGTCTTACTACAAAATTTTGAAACCCTTATTACGGTGAAGTGAAGAACCTGGAGCTACACTATTTTTATATCGCGGTCGAGTGATCCTCGAGTGTTATGTTATAATAAGTTACGGTAATAAGTTACTGTTACTGTTGGATTAGGGGAGGGGTAGGTGCGCAGTTGCCCAGATACTGATATTGACCCGAAAGATTAACGTACCGGAGATTTAACCATAGCTACTGAACTTTTTCACAGGCCAAAATTGCCTATAAAGGACATGATTGCGCAACATCTCGATGCCCAACCTCGTTCCCAGGGCTTTCCCTTTTTCACATGTTGCGCGCGTTTGGCCACCCTGTTGCAACGTGTTCGGACAAGTTGCGAGTTGAAAATTGAATTAGTGCGCATGCCCACGTGCAACATTGTTGCACGAACCTGGCCAAACGACTACAACATCATGCAACATCCACAAATGTTGCATGAAAAATTTGACTATTTTCAAATTTGAGCCAACAACACCGAACATGTCGCAACACATCGCAACAGGGTGGCCAAACGCACGCAACATGTTGCACCCACCAATGTTGCGATCGTTTGCCCGGGGCTTTAACGATCAGGTCAACTGTCTTAAAGCAAAATGGTATAAGCTTGATACAAGGTTATCACGGTCACTTTTTGACCATCTCAGACAAATGAAAACTTACAAACGAGGCTTCTGACGAGTTCTTAGGGGAGGCTAAACTGTCTATTGATAATATCTTTAGAACTTCTCCTCAAATTTACAAATAAATGGTACTCTTGGGACAATAAGTCACAACAGTAATGGCGGCCAGCATGCTCCAGCGGCCAGTCATAAGAAGGGAATATGGTGACAATCGCATGACTCGAGAAACTCTCCACGTAAGGACAAGTAGGGAGCTTTCCATCGTCCTTTTATGTTTCCCATGTTATTATCAAAGTGTTCACAATGCATCTAAGAGCCCACCCTTGCATCTAAGCGCCCACCCTTGAGGAAGAACCTCAGTTGTTGTGTGACACTGATGTGACCAACTTTAACAAAAGGCAGAGCACTGGCCTCGCACACTAGTTTATCGCGGTGAGGGCAACGGCGAGGGTTTCGAAAAACCATGCGACAGCAACGTAACCCCGCGGATGTAAGCCCTTGGATAACATTGAGAAAGGCATCACAGAAAATGTCACACAGTATTATAGGACTCCGCTTTCTTAATTATACAATTTATATGATAAGTAAGAATGTTTTGGTGCCGGACAAAAGAAAGGAGATGAGCCATCCGTGTTTTTGGCATTGAATGGGATTTAATGCTAATAATGACTGCCTTTATACCTTATTTAACTAGCAAGAGGACAACAATGCGAAAAGTCATCAGATTCGTGGATTTTCATAATAACAAGCGGAGTCTACAAATTATTATTATTATCTCATTCATTATTATTATTATTATTCATTATTAACTAGGTTTTTTCAAAGATGTAAATAAAGTTGAATTATTAACTACTTAATAACCGAGAGTGAGGTCGTTACGGGAAAATCTCAAACTGAGGCCTTGCCGTATTGACCGAGCGATAGCGAGGTCAATACGGTAGGCCAAGGTTTGAGATTTTCCCGTAACGACTGAACGGTCGAGGTTATTAAGTTGTTTATTATATGGCTAAACGGTTCTAAAGAAAGAAAGCAACCTAAATTCAAGGGGAAGTCGTTACTTCACATCCGGTGATGCGCGCGCTTATCTATTCATTCATATTTCCAAACCGTCACACCGGCTGCACAAGAGAATTCAGCGAACTATTACGCGTACTCCGTCAGGAAAATATATTTATTTTTGGAAAACAATGATCAATACGGCCGCAAAAAAGTATTTTAGTACCGTTGTGTTACTGTATGGCGAGAGAATTTTCATTGACATTCTCAAGAATCAACCGCCAAATGTCAATTCCTACAGAAAAGTGCTTCAAAACTTGCTCAAAAGCCGTGTGGCCGTGTCGGGTAAAAGAAAATACAATTTCAACGGAATCAGCACTAGCCTTCGCCGTCACTTTCGATGAAAACTCTTCGCCTTTTCTGAGGTTCCTGGATTATAGTTACTGGCCCGTTAAAGTTCTTGAACTGGCGCTCAGAGATGCTGCGAATGTCCACACCGGAAAAAACCGCTCAGCTGTTTAAATCTGATGGTCCTTGAAGATGTTTAAACTGGCTTGCGATACAGCAAGAAAATTTGTTAATGTGACTGCTGTACTGCTCTTGTGTCACCAATTGCCTTTTGAATGGTGAAAGGACAGTGAAAGGAGACCTTCCTTCGGAAAGGAAGCTCTCATGTACATGCATACTTCGCTGCAAGCCCGACAGGGTGTCAGCTTCATTCATAATCGTCGCCATCCGTTTTCCGATATCTATAAAAAACTTTCCCAATAAGTGGTCAAGGACAGCAGCCGGTAAGTCCAAAACTTCTACTATGCTTCCTTTGTTTATTGACGAGAAATATCGCTGAATTGTTTTCATTTCACTGGCAGTTTTCCTTTCCTTTCGTGGTTTTGCTCTTTAATGTATGAACATTTCAATTCCTTCCTGCCCAATTAACTCGTTCGCAATTTGCCGATGTAACCTCATTTTTTCCTTAAAATAGTAATATAATTAACTCTCTGAATGTTAATCGTCACTCATCGTCTTGTATCACAACGATTTTCAGTGTAAATAAAGCAAATGTTGTCTAGCTTTGGATAACCTTTCGTGTTTTTTCCTTTCCGCCTAATTTGCATAATCCGTAATCGGCCCGTGGGCATTACGGGAGAATAATGCCCTGGCGTGAAGCTGCACTTAGCCAATCAGAGCGCGCGTTATATCGGCTACAAACACTAGCCATATAATAATCATTATTATTATCATTATTATTATTATTATTACTATTATCATTATTTCATTCATTTATATGTTACTACCTTAAAGTTTCGCTTGACTTATCTCTTGTAGTGATGCAAGCCGACAAATATGCCCTCCCCCCCCGCCCCATCTTTAATTTCTAGTCCCATAGTCCCACTTCTCCACGTGGTTAGCAATGGAATCATTTGGAAACTTGTAAATAGCCGGGCCGCAATTTTACTCAAGAGACTCTAGTCTCAAGAGACTCACCCTTTGGCACAGTCAGCTACATTGAAAGAGTGCCATTAGATTTTGATTTCGCATATCATGAAATCACACGCCTTCTTGGGCCTCATGGTGATTATCTGTTTATATAGTAGCATTCAGTATTTTGTCGATAATCTTCCGCAATATTTTCAATATTTTTGACCTGCCCTAGCCAACAATAGCCATGCTTCGTTCAGAGAAGAATCGCACACACCAATAGCCTTCAAATCACCTCAGATGTCTTTGTCACATTTTTGAATTAAAACACGTTGAACATGTGCGGGATTTGTAATACTCGGACAGCACGTACCACCAACGTTTTGAGAATAACTGCAGGTGGCCATTTTTTAGTTGTTATTGTCACTCGAAGATCACACGACCGTAGCATAAACATAGTAGATTCAGGTTTTTTATTTCACAGCAATGAAAGTTTCAAAAATTTTAGACTTATTTCACAAGAGTCTTTATCAAGTAGTCTCAAAGAAAGATATTATTTATACATGTTTTTGTTGAATTCGATCCGCGAAAAAGCGACTCTGACTTGTCAATTATCGTCACGCCATCTCACCGCTATCACACCCGGTGTAACGCTGCTGAGTAAATCAAGCCATGCTGGGGATGGTAAGTCAAAAGTTATATGTTGTTTTAAAATCAGAGAGGAAGACCGTCTATTTGGCAATACCATTTTGTTTTAATGAGAACACTTAACGCCTTGCAGCACACGAAATAGAACTTTACAGATGAAACAAATTTAATATTCACAAATTTCCGCTTCAATAATCAAATACGCATGTACTCATAAACAAGTTAAAAGCGTAAAAAAGTATTACTTTCGATACAATTGCCCACAGAAGATAAAAAAAATAACTGTAACTCATTTAAATGGTGGAAAGGGTCGCATTCATACTAAAATTCCAACTGTTGTTTAGGTTATCTCTTGTATTTATTAAGACAACTGTAAGTTCAAAGGTCATAAACTTTAAGCAAGTACCGTAAATATTTTCGGTCGTCTAAATTTGCAGTTTGAGTTGCCCCAAAATTTTATTTCACAGAACGATAGAGGAAACCTTACTCTTTCTATAGAATAGCATCTTTACAGCGGAATCCATGTACCAGGTAGGGAATTTTGCCGTTGAAATTTGCCAAAATCGAGCTTTCTGATGATGGTGTTTGGGTGGGTAAATTTGAAATTTTTTTAAAAATTCAGGTTTGAGTCTTTTCGAATTTTAACAATGGTACCATGTAAAAGAAGGGTCATTAAATTGTGTGATATCGAAATAGTTTTGATATTTGTTTTACTTTTCTCACACGAGTCGCAAATACGAAGCACATTTTTCATTGGTTCGAGGGCTTCTCCGAGGGTGAAAATTAAAAAAATGGCTTTTCTTGAAAAATATAAATCCAAACGAACTGAAAGTTGTATTTTCTTAAATAGTTTCCAGAGGGCTTTCTTGTGAAAAAGTTTGAGGGAATTCGATTTTTGCATTTTGCACACGTATCCGTAGTATTTATAGAAAATCACTCTTAATCAGCGAACGTTCGTTCCTACACTCAGTTCATAAACGAAGAAAATAATATAAATGATAGAGTTTGCTTCAGTCTAAGCTAATGTTGTCTTGAATTGATTTGAAAGTTCCGAAACGAAAATTCCATAGTGTTTTTGAAGACGAAAAGCACCAAGAAGATCAAGCAGCGAGGAATGTTGATGGGCGCAGCTTTATAACGTGAGAAGTGATGTTTCAAGTGTCAGTAAAACGGGAATTTGGCGAGGTTGAGAGTTATTGAGACGGGACGTGTGCTAACTTTACAGCGAATAGCGCAGTTTCCTAAAAAAGGCTGTTGTCAGTCTTCTTTGACACAAATGAAGGCGAATATTAGATGGTCATGGCCAAAACAAATATCATTCTCGACGAAACTGAAACAGCAAATGCCTTGCAGAGAAGTTTCTCAGTAAATATATTTAAAACGTTAAGATTTAGTACTGTGTTATCACCAATATGAAAAAACCTTTACATTCTGTGAATTTTACATTTGCAGTGTGAATGTTTTGTATACGAATACTGTTATTTCTAGTTGATATCAAATATAAAAAGATTGGAAATAAACTAGCCAAGCGAGTCAGTTCACTCTACAATAACACCGGCGGGGGGGGGGGGGGGGAGGGGGGGGTGGAAGGCAGGGAAGCATGTTGAATCGAACAAGTGATCAGATCGAGTTCTCAGTCTAATAGATTTCTGCATGGCAGACTCGGTCATGCTTCCCCCAGCCCCTCCCTCCTCAGAGTTAAACGTCACTTTAAGGTATTTTATTATCATGAAAAACCGACATAAAAAGAATGAAGACAGCTAGCTATATGTATGATAATGACTTCATATACTAGTCGAAATGAGAATTTTACAGTGTTAACTTTTTCAGAAGCAGCTGAAAGGAAGTCGAAACGAAATTAGAGTCTTCCAAGTTGAATGTCTTGTCTTTCAAATAATCAATAGAATGGCAAAATGATGAAAAACAGTAGCGGGGTCTTGGAGGGAAAACCTTCAGAAAGCAGCAAATATTAGGCAAGAAATGCGTATTAACTGTTAAGCCATAAAGTGACTATTGGAGTGTTTTGAAGTATTCTCAAGTCGGGTATTTTTACATTCTTCTCAGAAATGTTATGTCTGAGAGTTATTGGCCAATTATTTACAATGGGCCTTCTTTCTCCCACATTGCAAAAAATTGTTGTTTTGATAATGTTATTAAAGTTGTTTTGGAGTAACGTTAAGCATTAATGCCAAACAAGAACTATTTTAACCTTAATTAAAAAAAATTTTATCGTTAATACATGGTAATTGTTCAAAGCATGGAGTTCATTGGTCGTGTATAAAATATAGAGGAAACAAAAGAAATTCAAGACAATTCACCTGGACTACTGAGAGGATGGATTGACGTCATTAATACTGAACAAAAAACAAATCCTTGGAAAGTTAAAAAAAATGTATAGATAACCATAAAATCATGAAAAAATTAGAAGGCACCAGCCTTCCGTAAACAAAGTAGGTCTGCTAAAACATAGATCAACGCTGTAGGACTAAACTTTACTTTTTTTACATTTTGTGCCCTGGCAGCAAGTTTTGTTACGTTAGTAGTGTGATGTTTGTTTCTTGATTCCAGACAGTTCAGTCAATTTTTATTCAACAGAACAGCATATTGAAGTATTGTTTACACGAAGGCGGTATTACAGTTCAGAAATTATGCAATTACTGTTCTCCAGTTTTGGAGGTTGATTTTACTTCCCGATAATGCCGTTTTTATTTTTTTTTTATTAGGAACGCAGTTTAGCGAGTCGCTAGAGATATTTCATGACAAATTTCCTGATTATTTTTTACAGATATCGCCTCATGCATGTTAAGTACAAAGTTCTAAAGCGGAAAATTCAATTTGAAGCGTGCTGTTTGTCTTTTTGCCCAAGACAGCTAAAAACGAAAGTTACAAATATCTCGATTAATTACCATTTAACCAGGAGTATTTTGACGCATTGTTTACATTTAATTCTTCTACTTAATTTCGCAATATTTTACTGATGTTTTAGTTTGCAGTGACTGTTCTTCATTAGCACTGAGACAAATCACTAAGATCTAAGTTTCTTCTTTACAAGGTAGGCTTAATGACTGTCTAAACTTTTGGCTTGATTCTTTTTATTACACAGTAGTCAAACCATTTAGCGGTTAGTTGCTGTTAAGAACATCCTATTAAACTACAAGTTTACGCCTCGCTTAACTGTCCAATATCTGAAAACACATTGGTATTCGAAGTCGAGTATCCTATGATGTGTTGAGTTCTTTACAAAAAAATAATGAAACAACCGGACCACAGGTAAAAAAAACTCTTTGAGGCTGCAAAAAAATTGAGCATGACATTGCAATCCAGACTTTCCAATAATGAGAAATTGAAGACTTAAAATTTCTCAAATAAAGATTTATTTCAACTTCGACTAGACTATAGCCCTAATTATTATAAAGTGACCCTTCACACCATTTTGCTCTCTGGCAACAAAGTTATAACTATCCCGCCAATGATATAAGACGACAATAATTATAGACCAAAGAGACGACGATAAAGAAAACTGAAATTTCAATTTGCACTGACTGCGTCGTTCGTCTGAATTATGTTCCAACTTGTGTTATGTCGGCAGACAAGTTATCGAAGTCTGTAATTTTCAGATAAAAGGGTCTTTGATACGAAGACAAAGATTCCGGAAGATCAAGCAGAGGAAGAACTTTCATGAAACTCGATGTTAAAATCAAGCGTGATCGTTTGAGACTGATAGAAATGAGAGAATTTAATGAGTTGAGTATTATTGAGAAGAAAACTAAGCTGCATTCAGTGACATAGGCGTAAGAGCCGGGGGGCGAACAGTTACAGAAAGGTTTGAAATTTTTCGGGCAAAACGCTGATGATTCGTGCAAAAGTACTCGGGAGAAAATACTCTAAAAGAAAAATACTCTAAAAGGTTGTCAAAGCCAGACTTGAAGGCTACTTTCTCTGACGTTTGCTAGGCTTGTCAAGACCAGGTAATTTGTTTTGGAAAAGCCATATATCGTTTACATGTGTATCGTAGAAATCCACGAGATGGATATTAATTCCATGACCAAAAGAATGACTGAATCAAAACAAACGAAGACCTAGACTTTTTTGTGGTGGCTCTGACCGAAGCCGTTTTCAATGGCTCCACAAAGAGCTATTTTAAAATTATCTTGAACTTCACGTACGAGAAATAATTTACTGTTTCTTTTATAAGTTTTGGATTTTACTAGGCAATCTATAGATTTTCTGAGGTTTCAAAATAACTACAGTTTGAATGCCGATCTCTCGAACCCTCATTTTATTTCGAACCACCCGATAACTGGAAAAGTAAGTCGTTTCCCTCTCCTCGGTCAAACACTGTAATTTTAGTTACCCCAGATTTCTCGAAATATCCGATTTTTCAAACCAATTTTCGTTTCCTCTGGAGGTTCCAAAACTTGGGATTCAACTGTACTTTTGGAATGAAAATACGTTCATTAGACGTCAGAAATGTGAAGGTTTTTGTTCTTACTGCGGTTTGAGTGCTTTTGTACAATTATTATTGTACAACACACGCTTTCGGGCATTGTGTTATTTTTTCGGGCAATAAGGTCACCGCCCCCCCCAGGTCCAAAGGTGCCCGTACGCCTGTGTTCAGTGATGCACAGTTAGATATGAAATATAAAAATATATATAAAAAATAGATATTAAAATACCTGTAAGTATTTCTGTTTTTGGTACAGATTACAACAGATCCGTTGCCGAGCTCCAATGTTGAACATAAAGTACCGTGAGTAGAAAATGCGCATCAATTCGACATGAAACTTTTAGCCTGCCGCGTCTAGCTCAGAGTACTGCTGTAAAACACAAGATAAAATCACTTCCCTTTAACCAGTTTAATCTTTCAGTTGCTGTAAGAGTTTTGTAACGTTTGAATTTTGGATATATATAGCGCAAAATCTAAAACATAATTACTCATTCACCTCACTAGTTGTTCTGAGTATTTTACGGAAAAGAACGAGAGGTTTGTGCATTTCAATATTCTTAGGTTAGAACAAGAAAAATACTGAACTTAACGAGTGATGGCCGAGTTGTACAGTCAGGTAGCAGAGTTGAATGGTTCTCACCTGCTTAAAATTGGCATTTTTTTAAACTCAACCAAATGATCTCTTTGCAGTACTGGTGTGACGGTGTTTTCATTGCTCATGTAAAACCTACTCGCTAGGTGCTGAAGTTTCTTATCGGTTAAGTAGGAAAGAGACTTTTGACTGAATTTTTTTCTATTAAATGTTATTGTGGGTATATAAAAAAGAGCCCAGTGCTATCATGAGAACTCTTCAAAATTACTATATTTAAGTGCAAAGTCACCTAAGAGAATATTGTACACAATATACAGTCACTTCTATGTTTTGTTTTATTTTTAGTCCAAAAGACAGTCTTCGAGCGAGACACCACACTTAAGGTTTTCCGCACGCAAGCTCATTTTCATTTAACGCACATTAATATTATGTCATTTTCAAAAGGTAAACGAACACCGGATAACAGTGAAAACAACTATTGTTCAGGGCCACCATAATACAATAGTGGTAAAAAAGACAAGAATCCCGCCGTTAGAAAATAAGACACTGAGCGGAGAGTTAGTTAAACGGGAATTTGGTGAGGTTGAGAGTTATTGAGACGGGACGTGTGCTACCATGACAGCGAATAGCGCAGTTTCCTAAAAAGGCTGTTGTCTTCTTTGACACAAATGAATGCAAATATTAGATGGTCATCGCCAAAACAAATATCATTCTCGACGAAAACAGCAAATGCCTTGCCGAGAAGTTTCTCAGTAACTATATATTTAGAACGTTAAGATTTAGTACTGTGTTATCAACAACATGAAAAGAAAAAGTCTGTGCGAGAAACCTTTACATTCTGTAAATTTTACATTTGCAGTTTGAATGTTTTGTATAGGAAGTTCCAAGGGCGTAGCCAGGGGGTCCTGCGGTGCCCGTGACCCCCCCCCCCCCTTTGTAAGCCTTTTTGTAAGCAAACAATCTACAATATTCAGGTGACAATCTGATGAGTACCCTCTGAATGAGTCAGTGTGACCCCCCCTTTGAAAAATCCTGGCTACGCCCATGATAGGAACAGTTATTTCTAGTTGACATCAAATATCTAATACACTGAAGAAAAAAGACAAATTCAAATTCAGTAACCAGCAATTAAAGCACGTTTTCTGAACAGTTCAAGATGGAAATAAACCCAACATTTAGTCAATAGTTATTTAGCAACAAAGAATTTTAACATTTTGTATTCACTTACAATTGTCATTTTTCCATTAGGCCAATATCATATTTCTTCTTGAAGTTTGACTGGTTTTAATTTACACTGAGACTATTTACCAGGATCTAAAGTTTCCTGTCAAGGTGGGTTGAAGTTTATGCCAAAATGTATGATAATATCCACTGCCAGTTAAAACAGTTAATAGCATGTAAAGTTGATTTTATTTTACGTGTGCCGTTAACTTCATAGAGACGTTACGGCGATGTGGTAAATTTCAACCCTATATAAAAATTTAGGGAAGCTCTGAACCCACTCCACAGATCTCAATTGCATTTTGAATGCCATGCTTATTACAATTCTATGATAAAAGTTGGGGGTTACCAAGCCCACTTAGCTTTTGTCATATAAGCACTCAAAGCTAAAATTAAGGGTGTCTTTAGCAGGTCATATTGTTGCTATGTTTAGTTATTACGTCGAACAATTGACACCAACATGCTCATCAATGATTGGACAGTTTTTAATCTCATGATTTTGGCATCAAGCGATGTAGGTTGGCTGTAATGACCCATCAAAATATACTCTTGGAAAGTACTGGAAAAAGTTTCAAACAACCTTAAAACAGTTTAATAGCATGGGAAGTTAATTTAGTTTTTGTGTATCGCCACTTGCATAATTTGAATGCCATGCAACAGGTTTTACCCTCCCCCCTTGCACTAAGACTGTTGTAACAACAGCGACTTGTTCTCAACATGATAAATTTATCTCAGATTGGAAGAAAGTGACGATTTCCTTCCAGAAAGAAAACTTATTCCACGTTATCCACAGTATTTTACCAATTCTTGGCCAATTTAGAGCTTTCGGAGCGCATCACGGGTATATCAAACTTTTCATCAAAAAATGCAGATTTGCTTTCTCTTTTATATCAATCGCCTTATTATATTATTATTTTATTAACAGAGTGTATTTATCCTCCAACGAGAAATTCAAGGGAAGGGCCTTTAATAAGGTAAGTTTCAGAATTGTTTCCACTGCTGTTTTCACACAAGTGAGTTTATAAAATATAATATATCAGCATTCATCATCGCAGTTATGCACGAAAGTAAGAAGTTGTAAAAAAAAAATTCGTGCTGAAACAGGACTCAAACCAACGACCACCTCTACACTCTACGATGCCGGTGCAGTGCTCTGCCAACTGAGCGGTGAAGCCAACTGGGAGCTGGGCACTTTTTGATGCTTAACGTTAAAAAAAATATTGTTGCTTTACTGTCGAATTTTTCAAAGGTTATAGTGTTCTCTTATCTAGACCATTTTATAATTACTTGTAATCCAAAATGATCACTTGAACACTGGAATTCCGAGAAAAGCGTTTCTTAGTTCTTTGTGCGTCATTAAATGTATCTAGACGATGTGGGGCTTCAGGTCAAGTTAACAGCATTACATTCTGGATATTATCAATTTATCTGTATGTTGTCACAACTGAATCGCATTTAGCCTGAAAAAGATCAAACAACGGCAACTTTTTTCAAAAGTCACATTCTGCTTCCACTTTAGAGGCTATTGAGTACAAAAAAAACACTATTGATCCGGCATCAAAGCCGTCCTTCCCAAAAATTGTTCCGAATGCGAGAAGTTAATAAACGACGACGCGCGGAAAAAGAAGAAAACAGAGAAGCGTGCATCTCTTCTCTAAGCTGTTTAATAACCTCTTTATTTGATTTACGGTAGCAAATATTTCTTTCAACTACTTCTGATACCAGTAAATTTTTGCTGAAGTTAAAGTGAGCTTCTTTAGGACTAAAAAAAGGAAATAATTAAACTTGATTTAAACTTAGTACAATTTCTACATTTTTATGAAAGTGAAATCTATATAGTATATATTTCCTTTTCCTAAATTTTTAAGAACCAAATTTCCTTCCTTTGAGACTCAGATATTTAAGCGCGAGCTTTCCGTATCTAGGGTTTGAAGCAAAATTTTGAAAATATACATATCAACACACTTATCAAAACCTATACAACAGATCTAATTATTCAGGAAAGCAAAACATCAAAAACTGGTTTTCAATACCTCGGAAACCGAGAAACATGCTTTCGTAATTGATGCAAGCTATTCATCCCAGTTAAGGGAGATAGGTTTTTAATAGGACAATAACTAGACTTTTGGAGGGCATATTGTTTATTTGTGGCCCGAGTAGCATCATTTGCGCCCGAGCGGAGCGAGAGTGCAAATGATGCTACGAGGGCCACAAATAAACAATATGCCCGACAAAAGTCTAGTTATTATCATTATCATCAATATACAAGGTCATATCATGAAGAGTCTATGGCAATAAAATAAGCTTGATCTTTAATAAGTATGTTACTGAACTTAAGTACACTCTAACTTGTACAAAAGCACAATTTTGGCTTTTTAATAGAAAAGTGACAAAAAATAGTCTCGTCAATGTCCCCTAGCCAAAAAATAAACTTAATAATCAATGTATAGAACCAAATTTCGATTCAATTTAACATCAACTGTTTTCGTAAAGACTTTGTATTATTGTGCTATTCGCTGTCAGTGTCACTCTCCAAAATGCGACGGCGTTTCTTAGGAACGCTCTCCATTTGCTGCGCTGACCCTGCTTGGTACACATTCATTGTTCCTATCTGTATGTGTTGTGTACAGTTGGGATATGGCTGAGCCAAAGCCATAAACTGATTTTGCAGTGATTGTGAAACCAAGCTGCTTGGACCAGGGAGCGCGTAGTTTGATGAACTACCGGGAGCATCTTGTTTGCTCATAGGCTGAAAAGCTTCTGTCAGAATCCTGGAGCATTCTCTTTTCTGTTCACTGGTTGTTTGGTTGATGTAGTGTGTGAGACTTCTTTCGTCTTTGTGCTTTGTTATTGAGCATATTTTCTTGGTATCCACACCTCTTTGGAATAAGTGGGTGACAGCCGATGCCCGAACACAATGGTTGGTGTACCTTTGAGATAATTCGGCTTTCACCGAAAGTCTTTCCATTATTTTGGCGATGGCGTTCTTTCCAAGTGGCTCATTTTTATACCAGTGTTCAGCAGGAGAGCGAGCGTAGTTCTTGTTAGGAGTTTGAAACAGCGCATCGCACTCCGGGCGAACCTTGCTCAAGTAAAACTCAAACGCTGTAACCGGATTTAAGCCATTTGAAGTTTCGTACATGCGTACATCAGAAAAGAGCTGATCTGATTGTTTGGAGCCACCTTGATGGTTTTTAGTCTGCTCAGTTAGTTTCTCTGTAACATACCGTGCACCCGTGTCGTCCACTTTGATCTCAAACGACTGTTTGTTTAATTCCCGCCAGCCTTCTCTACCACGGCGAGCGAAATGGTAGCACAACGAAAACCAAACATATTCAACTAACTTCTCTGGGTTTCGCCAAATTCCATTGTTCTGGCCTTCCATGAAGTATTTATTCAATTTCTCCATATCCCCGTACTCAATAGACGGCTTGTGTTTGGGTTTTACGTTTTGTTCCTTCGTAAACAACTTGGCTTTGGCTTCAAACATTTTGTTGGCAGACACGAAATCGCTGTCCTGTAAAATGTTGACGTTACGGCTAAGCGGAGCTGATGTTAAATGGCGATGTATGGCTGCTCTGATTCCAGTCAGGGCACTTGGAGTCAGTGCTTGTCCTTTTTCTGTTTTAACCTCGGCGTAAAACTTTCGTAAAATCTTGTTTAGTTCTTTCTTGTCAATCGTTTTCAAATCTACCTTGATTGCTCTCTTCTCGCACCATTTATCAAACTTTTTCAGCCCCCATTCTGTCGCTTTCTTTGTACTTTTTGCTTGAGCCTTTTGCTCTATTTCGTTTAGTTGCTCTTGACCTAAATCTGAACCCTGACTGCATGTTAAGACGTCGAAATTCGGAGTTTCCTCCATCTCAAAAGCTTCGTGAGAACTGTTCTGGATAAAAAAAAAAAAAACAACTTAACTTGAACGGCCTGTTAAACTCGCGCCACCTTTACACGCGCTTTCTGATTGGACAATCGCAGTCGTACGACGTCTCCTCAGCCAATCAGGAGCAGGGCGGTAAATGAATTTGCCGCCCGCACACGGTCATTTATGCCCGCTGATTAGATGCTTTGATGAGGGCAGTTTGCTATTTGGCCGCGTATATTGATGATAATTGCATGTCTTACACAGGCAGTAAAAGAACCTGGCAATAATAATTCCCTTCTTTCCACAGGCAGACCAGTAATTGCTTCTAACAGCAATACGAAAAGGACAGAGCTTTGAGATGTTGTCTTTATCTGAGTGCATACCATGGATGACTGTGGGCTTAGCCGAGTCTGTTGCTATAGTAACACTCAACCTTTGCACGATAATTGTTTTCATAAGAAACCGTAATCTCCGCAAGCGTAGCACGTACCTGGTGATAAATTTGGCAGTTATAGATATGTTTGTTGGAGGAGCTGTTGTGTATAATCTGTTCCATTGGCCTGGAGAACTCTGTAATCTATGGAAGTGGCATTCCATTCAATATGGGACATATATTTTTATACAAGCAGCTGAGTTTTTTTTCCCCATTGCTTCTTTAACAAACATCACCATTATTGCTTTAGAGCGGGTGCACGCTACGTTCTGCCCGCTCAGGCACCGAGTTCTTAAAAAATGGGTTTATCGATTTATAATTGCCATTGTTTGGGTTATTTCTGGATTGTTAGCAATAACTTATAACTGGCTTTTAGGACAGTCTAAAGAAACACATTATTACGGTTGTTCAGCATTTCTTACACTTTCTTCGATTTTCCTCTTAATTATTTGTGTTTCTTACACGTCCATTGTTATTAAAGTCCGTTGTGGAGCGCAGCCTCAACACCATGGTGCAGCCACTAGAGAAAGAAAACTGACCATAACATTATTGATTGTGACCGTTGTATCTCTTCTTTTGTACCTGCCACGCGTTATATGGCTTTCTGCGGCTTATTTTAGTAAATATGAAATATTGCGGTCACTGTCCTTTTCAGTGGCTTATCATTTAGATGTTGCATTGTTGTTTTTATTGTATGCCAACTCTCTTGTAAATCCTTTGTTATACGCTATTCGTATGCCTGAATACAGATCAGCTGTACTTGGACTCTTTCGCAAACTACCTCAACGACAAAGACAAGAGTTACCTCTTCGTAACATGTAACGCTGATAATGTGGAAAGCTATATTTTCGCAGTTTCTCTGCCCGGCTTTGTTGTTTTCAAGCATTACATCAACGTAAAGTCTCGTTGATATTGTAGAAACTAGCTACTGTAACTGAGAACCTAGAGTACATAAACATTATCATCATCAATATATCTTATAAACTGAGAGTTCTAGTTCTAGCATCTCGGACTCGTTATTAAAATTACACTATTTAATACAAATGACAATGCGCATTATTTACAAGCAGCGTATATCATAACACTGATTAAAAAGTTGGCTGCTTAACTTGTAATAAAATTAGTTAAATTCGCTTCCCCTTCTTATATCTTCTCACAGCGAAAAATAGACAATAAGGTTCAAAGGAAAATAAAAAAGTTACTGCACCCTAAGTACACAAGTGTATAACAGGTGTTATATTTATATGTCTTAGCCCCGGAGTAGGTTACTAAAATTAATGCTCAGGTAAGAAGTTTTGTAGTTTTGTTATGCCATCTTGAATGCGATTATGCTATTGCGATGTTCTAGCACTCAACAGTTTAATGTCAAGTTAGTAGCGGGAAATATTAGAACGTTATGAGGCCTTTTATTGGTAGGACTTTCGCATTCGGAAATAGAACATTCCAAACACGTCCCGAGGGTGCGTTTTCATCTAAAGTGTCAGAACGGCGGGAAAAGGCATTGAGAAAAAGTAATGAAGTGCAAAAAAAACAAACAAACAAAAAAACAAGAAAAGTAAAAAAAATATGCCACAAACCCGGATAATGAGCAGTTTCTTGTTACCGTGAAAAGCAGTCTTTACGCACAGTTGAATTGAAGAACTTGACCACAAAGCAAAGGAGAAACTCCCTGCAGTTTCGACTCGACTTTCTTGTCAAATTTTTTCGACTGCGTGTAAGAAACTATTGAACCTGGTAAAAGTTACTTCAACCAAAATACAGAGAAACGAAGCTGAAATCTATTAAGAAACGGACATTGCGAACTCTGAAGGACATCTTTTTTACATCTCTTGGTTGCTGCTTGACCTAAGCTTCATCACTGGATGCTGTCCAGGTTAAATTTTCCTCTTGAAGTGTTTACCGCGCTTTGTTAGGGAACGACCTTCCTATAAGCCCGCCGCTTTCAGTTCTTTTGCAAAAGTAGAATGCTTGTACTTTTCGTCTTCAAAAGTAAGGTTGCAGGTTCTTATAAAGTCTTTTTGGGTTCTTCTGCACGTTTTATCTCGTGGTACTGAAGGATTTTAAAATTTATTTTTGCATCTGGTATCTCGTCGTGATCGGCGTCGGCATATTTCAATTCAAACTTAGTGTGTCATTTCTTAGCCGCAGTCTTGACAGTCCTTGGTATAATTCTCAAATGGAGAGAAATCGTCGTTACGGAGGCTTGTAGAATAATTTAAACAAATGGAAACCGTAGAACACGCTAATTTCATATATGTTGCGATCTATTCCTTTTCATCTCAGACATCTGAACATGAACGTAGGCTAAAGCTTGCGGAGCATTTTCACACATTGCGACGGACGCGTCTTCGCATGGTCTGTAACATTGTAGAGACATTTACTAATACAGAATTGATTAGTTAGATTTCTGCTCCTACAATTTCCATATCTTTCGATTTTCACGATCTGGTAAAAGGGAGGTTCAGTGATGTGTACCGTTTTATGTCCAGACATAAATGTAGATCACGATGTGCTATTCTGACTACACTCACACGAGAAATTCAATGTGAAAAGTTTATTTAGGATGAGTCAGTCAGCCATGAGCCGTGCAATTTAATGTAGCCTAGTATCTATTGAATTATTCATAATTATGTGTTCCTCACAAAGGTAACTAAAGAGTTCAAGAATTCAGAAAATTTGCTACGCCAGATACGAAAAACCACTAAAAAACCACCTTTTAGATGTGGCCAAAAAATATGTGGAAACGTATTCCTCATCTAATGCAGCAGCACGAGACCCCGAGGAAAGGGCATCCTACAATATACGAGTTGATTCAAAACGAAACGTAATCCTAAAAATAAAAACAAAGCGGGCGACCCGACCTAGAATGACTTAAATCTCCCGCCAAAACCTTAAATAGTCCTAAAGCAACCCGAGATGCACCGCGAGTCTCTCCAACGTGCCGTCAGAATAATAATTCCCGACTAATTCGTTCCTCAAACGTCAGAAATTATATATTCTGACTACACTCACACGAGATATTCAATGTGAAAAGTTTATTTAGGATGAGTCAGTCAGCCATGAGCCGTGCGATTTAATGTAGCCTAATAGAGATAAAGAAAGGGAAGATGAAGTAAACAACTGGAATAAAACGTACTCAAATACCCAGACGCTGGGAAACTAACAATCTAGACTCTAAATTGTCATCAATATAACCATTCTTAGCTGAAACAGACTTCCATCTGCCATGCCTCTGAAACAGCCTGTCAGCCACGCCTGCGTTGGCAGCAGCAGAAGCACCGCCTGCTCTTAAGGAATGAGTGCTAAAATCAGCAATGTCTGGCACAATATCCTTAAAACTACTCTTAAAGTACTCCCTAACAGTTGAATAACTTATGGGCTTATTTGTAGAGACAAACTTATGGCCTAACTTCGATTTAGTCAGAGGCTTAAAAACATAATGACTAGGTTCCACTGGAAAACGCTCAAGCTCTGAAACATAACGCTTGAAAATCGAAACTGGGCAAGCATTTTGGGATGAAATTCGAGATATAACCACTTCATTACCCTTCCTTAGTTGATCCGTCTTACTTCTATCAACCTTGATAGCAACATAAGTGTCATGAAAAGTAATATCACCATACTTAATGCGAAGAACCTCCTCAATTCGGAAAAAAACAGCAAATGCCAAAAGGAAAATACAAACATCCCTCAAATTAAGTAAATTACCTAGGTTGGAAGCTTCAACTAATTTCTTAATCATATCAGGCAAAATAGGCTCTTTCTTGTTAACTAAACGAGTTCCAATAAGCCTCTTAGCTGCTCTACTAACATCATGAATAATAGGACTGTCAGTAGGGGAAGGTATCCCCGCCAAATGGTGTGCCCATTGGATTCCATAAATAGCAGAATCTACCGCAGAAGGAGAATGGGTTGTATCCAGAAGATGCTGAAGGTACAACGCGACATGCTCTGTCCTGGCAGGAAAAACTTGAATTTCGTCTACGGAAGAAGCAAAATTCTTCCATCTCGTAAAGGCCCTTCTGTAAGCGTCAGTGGTTCCTGGAGCTCTCGAAGCAATGACTGTGGACTGTAATCTGGAAACCAGGCCTGTCAAGGAGGGTTCGCGCAAATCCGCGAGAGAGGCCCAAACACCAGAAGAGAAAACATCTAAAAGAAAAACGACGAAAAAAAACAAAGAAAAAGGAAATGGGATTAGTAAAGATCCAAAACCGCCGAATGAATAAAACAATACTATAAGAAGCAACACTGTAATTGAGCTTCAGAACACAGCACGTGCCCAGGCACCTGCTGGAGACAAGGCAATGTAAGGATACCTAATGTTACCAGGGACTATCCAAAAACAAATATGATACCCACACAACACATGTTACACCGTGGGGGAGCACATAAGTATACTAAGGCCACCGGGGGCCACAAAAACACACCACCGGGGGGTGTACGGAACTACACTGAAGGCACCGGGGGCCTCTAAAAAACAATTATCTGAGAAAACAGATATCATTAAACAGAAACTTGGCCAAGAAACGTGTAACACCACCGGGGGGTGTACACAGCCATACTAAGGCTATCAGGAACTGTATATACAATAGCTTTCCAAAAACATGCGACATCACCGGGGGGTGTACAGAACGAGAGTAACAGCACTGGAGCCTGTAACATAAACTAATATCGAGAACAGATGCGACACCACTGTTTCACATGAACGTCGTGCGAAATTAATTAACAATCGTACCAGCAATAGTAGACCGATTAGGGAATGGGTGAGGGGGGTGGGGGGGAGGCTGTGAAAATAACAAACATACCTCCGGACGGAACGCCTAAGGATTGCAAGCTGAACACCAGCCCAACGGAGAAGTGCAAAAACCAACACTAGAGGTGCGAACATTTCTAGCAAAATCAACTCGTAGGGCAAGGCATCTAGACTTGAAAGCTTTCGTGCCAAACAACTTATTCTTAGCTTTAGCCCTGACGAACAGATCCGGTCTGTTGGGAAGATATAACCAATGAGATACAAAAGAATTCAGGTGAGTGCCATCGTTGCTTAATAATGGCCAATAATATGCTGATTTCCACAATGGAACTACTAGGGTTCCCAGGGCCTTACAATCACTCAGATGCTTTAATACCCTGCCAATGAGAGATATTGGTGGCACCAGCCAATTATTCTCAGGTGACCAGTCCTGTGTGAAGGCGTCAACAGCTTCGGCACCGGGTTGGACGAACCTGGAATTAAACCTAGGCAATTTCGCATTATAACTACAAGCAAATCTGTCAACTGAATGTGGACCCTAGAGGTTTTCAAGATAGAAAAACACCTCGTCGTGGAGAGAATAATCGTCAAAGTCAACGATCTTACTAAGAAAATCAGCCTGAGAATTCTGATCACGCGGCAGCCAGGAGACATTGAGGTGAATTTGGCGTTGGGAGGTAAAAAGGAATACATTCAAAGCGATGTCCTGTAATTCTTTAACCATACTACCAGCCTGGATGATTCTAACAACATTCTGATTATCAGTGTTACAAGTGACTGCTTGGCCTGCTAAATGATTATCAAAGGCTTCAAGAGCAAAGTTTATTGCAACAAGTTCTCTCCAAGTAGAAGACTTCTGAGATTCTTCCGCAGACCAGTTTTTGTGACAAACTAAAGAAGAACCTTGAATAAAACCTCCACAGCCTGTCAACGAAGCATCTGTAAACAAGACTTTAGATGGTACAAAAGGGATTGGCCAAAACAAAATTCCATTTAATGAACTCAATTTGTCTCTCCAAAAATGAAGCTCTTGCTTTGCTTGATCATGCACCCAAACAAAGGAATTCCACGAACTTCGAGAATTGGTAGTAAGATGCAAATATCTGGTCATAATCTGGGTAACATTCCCACAGCTGGCGGACATTGAAATAATCTGACCGACAATAGAAGCAATATTCTTCACGTGAACACAGGCAGAAAATTCCAAACTAGCACAAATATCTGTTCAACTTAGCAACTTGCAACGATGGACCAGCGCCAACCCCATCATCGAAAAATATCGCGATTGGAATGCCTTGCGCCCTCCAATGTGTCTCCAAAGGCTTAAGCAACTTGGTGAAAATATAAGGAGCGCTGGAAGGCCCAAAAGGCAAAACATTAAACTGGAAAAATCTCGCATGGCCTGGAACAAACTCCCACGAGAAAGCCAAATATTCACGATGATCTGGAAAAATGTCTACGTGATGATAACCTGACTTTAAATCAAAAGAGAAAACAAAAAAGTATTTTGCAAAAGTGTTTTTAATGGTATGCAAATTTTCGCACTTAAATTTTTGTTTGTAGACATGCAGATTAATGTGCCTCAAATCCAAAATAAGCCTCTTCTTGCCGTTAGGTTGAACTGAAACAGATAGCGGATTGACAATGTCAGGCGGAGAAATTATTTCCTCGACACGATTGTCATGCAAGAGTTCCAAGATAGCTGCATTAACAAAATCTGCTTCTTTAAGGGCTGAGGCATTGTTCGTGAAACGGAGAGGCGGCGGCGTGGAAATAAAAGGGATTTTGTAACCGTTTCTGATGACAGATAATATAAAATCCGGCGTACCAAGAGATTCCCAATGCTGAATGGATCTAAACAATTTGCTTTTAACAGAAATCGGTTGGACAACAGGAGCACTCACAACTGGGATCTCAAACTCAAGCTCGAAGCTCTTTGATTCTTGAGAGGAATCCTCTGATAAATCTTCAACTAGGTCACAAGGGGAAGTAAGAAATGAAAATTCAGACTTACTTTGTTTGTCACCGTCTAGTCATCTGTCACCTGAATACCTTTAGAAACAGAACGGGCGACTTGATTGCATTCAGACCTCCAATGGCCAAACCTGCCGCATGCGAAACAATTACCGGGCCTTGACGGAACGTCGGACGAACGAGGATAGGACAGCCGATGGCGCTGGTTACGGAAGGAACCAAAAGACGAAGAACTTCTGGAATACTGGGAAGAAAAGCGTGAGGAACTGGAAGGGCGACTGAGAGATGAAGATTGGTTGATAGGTTTCTTGGAAGCTTCGGACTTAAGAGCTTTTTCGGCTCGTTCCTCGGCACGGCGGATCTTTTTGCCGTCCTCCTCGTTGTCAGCTAACTCATGCTGGGTATATTGCTCGACAGTTTTCCAGCCAAAATGCGATTTGTCTGCTAGTAAGATATGCTTCTGCCTTTCAGAAAGCATTGACGTACCTTCTGGCAGCGAGGATTTAGCCTTGTCAACTGCGTTGGACTCAAGATGAGATTTAACCTTATCCAAGGTATCCTGTAGCTTAGATTAAACTTGTACTGGATCTCGTTGCCTTTGCGTTTAAACGATTTCGGTTCCTCTCGACGTAACTTCTTGATTTCCCTCAACTGGTCATCAGCAGCTTCCACGCTGGAACGTTTAATACTTTCAGCCGAATCTGCTACTAACTTTGAGATCTGGTCTAACAACGACTTATTATTTTCAGCCAAGGACATATAAATAAACTCTTGAACCTCAGTTGAAACTGACATGACTGCGGGATATCGGAAGCCCAAAATAAAGCGGGC
>JAHPZR010015323.1:30000-43505 GCA_019787425.1 Platygyra sinensis | reverse complement strand
GCCATTCTGTTCCACCGAATGCAGTTCTAATTTTTAGGTTTTCTGTCAATTCGTTAATAAGTTTTGATCAGCCACCAAATTCAAATAATAAAGGCGATTTAAAGGAAACGCCGATATAAGTTAAGGGAGCCGAGGCAAAAAGGCGAATTGAGGAGGAAAGAAAGTAAGAATGAGTAAAAACCTAGGCCGAGGGTCGAGGCTAAAATACATTCAACTCCCGATAACTCGAACCTTCAGAAAATAGAAAAAAGGTTCGAGTTATCGGAAGTTCGAGCTACTGAGGGTAAAAATATATAGAAAATGGCCTGAAAGGAAACGAAAATTACTTCGAGTTAACGGGAGGTTCGAGTTAGCGAGGGTTCGAGATATCGGGAGTCAACTGTAGCTAACAAAACAATGTTTTTAACAAATCCAGAGGTTCAAATGACCAAGGCCTGGTGGCCATGTTGGATGACACAAACAAAGGCACGTGGCAGACACGTGAAAACTAAGAATACAGAGCGCGAGCCGGCCACAACAGTTGAACAATTTGGCAGGAGAATTATGCATCTTGTATTGTTTTTTGAATCCATCTCTTGAGCATCAATACATCAGCGTACACTCCATATCGCCCGACTGATCCACACTCAGCACCCCAGCTGACCACGCCCATCAGATACCACTTTCTATTTCTGTGACAGACCAGCGGTCCTCCGCTATCACCTCTGCAGGCGTCAACACCACCTCGAGCGTAACCTGCACAGCGCATGCGTTTTGTTACGCAATAGCCATAAGACTGGAGGTTCCTGTAGCTTCTCTTGCACGTGTCACGTGGGACGAGGGGAAGTCTGGCTTGTTTTAAGGTCTGGGGAATAATTAAAGACGCGATAGTTTCAAGTAGATTATTTGCCACCAATATACTGTGAATGCAATTCAATGCATTTTTCTACTGCGAGACCTATGCAATACAAGGTCCAAGAATTGCTTTCCAGACATTAAACAGTCAGTTAATTGTAGAGCCCTGAATTTTGCCTGAATTTCAGCCGTCTCTTCACCCTTGGAGAGACGGCTGAAATTCAGACTACCCTGGGTTTTTAAGACCTAATAATTGGCAAAAGAGCAGAAGAAAGCATTTTCAATAACAAAACCAGGAGCATCACCCATGGGTTGGATTTTTTTATGTGGTCTTTGGATCGTCAGGGTCGGGACATCGATGGGTTTTGCCAGATTCCACGTCTTTCTCTAAGAATGCCTCTTTCTCAACAACATACGTGCGGAATCCTGATTACTTAGGCCCCCTCTACATGTGAAAAGATAACTGTATTTTTATTGTTAGGCTCACTTTCCACACTAATCAGGCGTTAGTGCGGACTCGACCTCCATCAGCCCTGGGAACGAGTTAAACTGTACCTTTGAAAGCCTCTTGGCACCGAGGCCAGTTGTTCCCCAGCCAGTGACGTGGCAGATGGAACCAGATGCAAACTCCGAGTCTGGAAGACATACAGGTCCCACTCTGTTGTTGTATTTCAGTGTCCTGTTCAGCTTCAACAATGCCACGTCATAGTTGTACCTACAGGTCACGTTATAGCGACGATGCTTGAAGAATCTTTCGATGGCAACTTCTTGCTCAAAGCCATCAGACGTACGGAGATTATGTTCACCTGGTTTAATGCAACCAATAACAAATAAAATTAACTATCGTCAAATTTCAGGAATGTGCTTGTGCTATGTATATGCCTAAAAAACATGTCCTCCGCCTAACTTGAAAAACGTTCCCTGTTATGAAATTTGCATTTGAACTAAAACGGCCTTCTTGGGGATGCAGGATTTTGGAGAAGGGGCTATGAGATACGGAACGCCGAAGGCGGTCCCCTGTATGAGGGTTAGGGACACCATAAGGCTTTTAAGATTGAGGTCCTCGGAAATGGGATTACCCAAATTCTGAGTCCAAGTCTGTGTGTTACTGATGTATCATTTTTTTAGTTTCGGGGAACACCCACTAGATCCGCACCAGACCGGCCCCAAGTAAAGGATTCTTGTTGGAAGAAACTGTAAAACCATAACTTTGCGTTAGAAGTAATGTTTGACTGGACTAGAATTTAGCTAACCAAATGAATTTTTCTTTTCCTTAATGTGGCACCATGTTGAATGGCAATGTTTAATCATTTAGCCGGAACCCAAAACTGTTAAAATAGCGTAGCTATGCGGGCGTGAATTCAATGCTACCATTTCGATTGTAAAAAACGCTTATCAGTGCAAAAAAGCGATTAATTTTACCTGCGATAACGGTGAAATCTGCTAGATTGAAATGATCGAAACAGTGAGCTGCTGTGAGGATCCACCTCGGACCAATCACAGATCCTCCACACAGGTGCGCCTTATGTCGATGTTTTAATGACACTTGCCATGGCCATGTCCCTGGAATTGCGTTCGTGCCCCCAACTATCTTGGAACGAGGTGATCTCTTACCGCAATCAAAGCTTTCTATGGAATAAAATAAAAAAAAGAATTGATAAGCCAAAACTTATCTGGAGCATGAGCCAACTTTGCTTCCCAAGTTGGGTATTCCGTTGTCATATTTTAAGCAGAACAACTTTTTTTGGACCTGTACAAGGAATAGTCGGACATATCCACAACCTCACGAAGTACTCTGACGTATCAGTAGTGTAGTATCCATCGTACATTAATAGACACTTATCGCGATCTATTGAAAACCCGTGAGTCTGATTGGTTCTTCATCATTGTCGAAATAATTCTTTATCTTTGGCTGGGAAATACCTGAGTTTGTGGGTTTTGGACTGCTATCATTAAAAGCGTGTTATAAAACTATTGTTAACTCGATCGGCTACGCTTCGTTGACGATTCGCAGAAAGAAAACTTAGGCTGGCAGTCTCCTTACAGGTCAGGCTCCCGGTTCTCAATTTAGCAAAATATAGGTCCCACAACTCATGATTTCGTTTTTGTGAATCAGATTTGGTTTAATTCAGTTGTACGTGGACTAACAGAACAATCTCAATACGTGGATTGTATTGTTACTCCTCAGCAGATTTCAGGGGGGGGGGGGGGGGGGACTTCCATCTGAAAAGATCAAGGAAAATTCGACTTCAACCCCAGAGAGAGGAGACCAATCCGGGCGTGGTTGGAGACATATTTCATCCTTAAAAGATACCACTCAAAAACGGAATAGGCTCAATTACCAGTGGCTGTTCAGAAATGGAGCCCGGGCAAGTCGACCGGACTCGAGAGACCAGCAAAAATCGAGCTTAAAAGTAGACATAGCGGAGCGCACCCTAAAAGATACTTTGACAGATACAAATAGTGGCGTTTCGTCACGAATAAATTAAGTGAGACCAGAATCCTTGATTTATACTTCTAACGGAGACGACAAGCCGTCCTTACTACATACGTACCGACTCTGTAGGTGCAGTAAAACATTTCATCGATCGCCCTGTTATGCATACCAGTCCACATTATCTCCCAGTATACCAGCTGCCCAAAATTATCCGTCGTGTTCATCTCCACTGACACAGTGACAAAGCCATCGCGGTACCTCTGTGCTTGAGGATTTCTTAGGTTGATCTTACGCCAGATGGATAATGGCTCAGTGAGGTTCGGAAAGACAAATGCGTTTGTGGCTTTGCTCCAACACAGGAGACCCAACGGCATTTCCCTGGAGACTTTTCCAAAGCATATCTCCTTGTAGTGGTCGGGTGTCAACCTTGCGGCATTAACTGTCCAGCTGACAACCACCCTCTTGTTGTGTGACTGGACTGCAATGTCACACTTGTTTGGCCCTTGCGAGCTGCCTGAATATGAAATGAATATTTTCACTTTCAGTCGATTTTCAGGAAAATCAGCGAACGTTTTGTTTTTGAGTTAAATTATTCTACGTAGTTTGAATTGTATGACGCCGTACGTTTTGGAAAAGTTTTCGGCAAAAGAATGTCAGGTTTTCCCGCACTTTTACTTGATGTTTCCTCCTTGATCGTTTTGACTTTTCGTCATTGTCAAAATGACCGAATTTACGCTGAGTGGACCCGCGGGCTACCTGGAACACATTACAAGGGACTTCACGATCAAAAACAAGGCAGACGCACTTAACTGAACCAGGAGTCCATGGGCTCCTGCTGAAAACTGACATCTATTTGTTAAACAGATTTGGCTTGTGTTTATATATTATGATGAAAAAAATCGTTTGAAAGTTTTAACACAAGTCGCAGGCCGGAGGACTCACTTAAATTCTTCAAGTAAATTTAGTCTGCATTTCAACTGAAGACGTTTGGACTAAAGACGCACTAAAACCAGCAGGTGACGTCACTATCGTTATGTCACTGTTTAAAAAAGAAGGCATAGTTATATTGGTGGAAAGCCATCAGAGAAGATTGCTGAAATTCAAACTAAACTGTATTTTTGAAAAGATATTCCTCTGAACTTTCTTTCTCTAGTGTTTTCATCTAGATGTGTAAATAGGACATCGCCATTTTCTATTTCCTTTACATAATTAAGCCAAGAAGGGAGATTGATTGATTACCTCTTAGGGTCTTGCGCGCTCGACAAAAAGAGGACTTGTAGGGACTGGGTTCTATAAGCCTCCGATGAAGAGGAAGTGTGTTTTCGGTTTGCGTTTACGAGTAGAAGGGAACGAGAAGGAATTTTGGCTTCAGAAAATGCAACATCACGATACAAATGATTTCAAGACATTAGAAACAGTCTGCATTGACAACAAATAAACAAACAAACAATGAAGTTAAATTTAGCCGACCTCTGGGTCGGCTAAATTTCGTTGAAAAAGCGCCCAACCGGAAGATTAAATGTCAATTAAAACTATTCCAATTTGCATTTGAAACCCAACATGGCGTCAATCAACAACACCTCTTTCATCGCATGAATCAGTGCAAATCACTGATCAGTCATCATTCTCATTCTTGAGTTGCACACCTTCCTTACGTTTTAACTTCCTATTTTGTCAGACCTCACAAAGGACATAATTCGTTTATAATAACGCAACAACGATTTTCAGCAAGATTATTGAAGTTAATCCACTTACCAGCAGCCAAACGACAAAACGACAAAACCCAGAAGAGAACTTGGACCTTCGACATCGTGTGCTTCAATCACATGCAAAGCGTTCTGTGTAGTGTATTGTGTGTCAGGCACCTACAGGAGGACACTCGAGCAGTTTCAACTGTCCCTAGAAAAGGGTTTAAAGACGAAAAGTCCTTGGACTGCAGTATATTTTAAGAGCTCGCAAAAACGAAAGACTTTACGTGGAGAATTTTGCAGACAATTGATTTGTGAGGAGCTAGTGCACGTCTTGTGACTCGATGATGTCAGGGACTTACAAGTAACGTGAAGTTTCAGTTTCGCAATGCAATATAGCGGAACGCCAGTAATGCTCGAGCTAGGCTTGCAGCGCTGTTTCTAATCCTCCACTTGACCTACTTGACCTGAAGTCCTTTATAAGGAGATCTAAAATAGGAACATTACGTTTTAAGGCCCTGAACTCAGGTTAAGACAACAGGCTTTTATCATCATGAAAAAAACAATAACAAATTAAATGCCATTATGGCAATAGATCAGGGCCGTCAGTAATTGGGGTAGGAACATGCAAGGGAAAAAAATAACCTCAACTATCATTAAAATGGAAAATACACACACGTATACCTATATCTTGCTTAAGGGAGCATCTACGGACTCTCATGTGGTCTTCAGTAACTCTCGTGGCTTTCATCAATTTTGAACCAGCCTCATCGTCTAGAATTGTTTCTCGTTTTTTTTCCCAAACTCACAAAACATTCCGTGAAAACCGTGGCTCTTGTACAACCATTCTTCAAGCCAAGATGCAAACAAGGCACTGGCTATCTTCCCTTCTTAGGCCCCATTTATATGGTCTCGGGTACCCGAGACAACCCTTCCCCCGAGGTACCCCTGGCCGAGGTAACATTTAGCCCGTTTCTTTCCAAAATTCAACCAGCCGTTTACATTAGGAGGCAAACCCGTCTCGGGGGCCGAGGCAACCCGGGTGGGCGTGTTGTCTCACCTCGGAAGGTAGGTAACCCTAGCAAGCGGGACACTTTTCTTCACATAAACGCTTTGGCTCACCTAACCGGGACAACGCTCGGCATGGCGAGTGTCACGTAATGCTTAGATTTAGGGCTTAAAATAGAAATTCGTAAAATAAGGGAAAATTAGCTCGGTAAAACCCACTGTGATTGAATGACCGAGGCAAACCCAAAGAAAGAGGGATATTTGCACATTTGATTATTCAGTAAGGGTTATGAATAATCATGCTGGGTTAACTTTGACTTGGCCTGCAGCTAGCGCCCACAGAAACCACTTTTTAAGAAATAGCACACAAACTGCAGCTACAAGCATGACAGTAAAACGCATGTTGGAAAACTTTAACTTTACTTGACGCTACGTATGTCTCGACATACATCTTCAGAAGTGACCGTTAATAATACAAGTAGCAACTAAGTTTAAATTTAAGATGACTAATTAACAATAACAGTGACAAAAGCTGAAAAAAACAATTCATATAAAAGATGCAAACTAATACAGATAAAGCTTTTCGCTGCAGACATTATCGTTTAGGATAGGTTTGAGTTCCTGAATTAGTAGAGTCTCCTTTATCTTGCAGTGAGTATCAGAACGACCTTTTGCTTATATCTCAAAGTGGTCCCATTTTAAGTTGTGACCAGTTGACGTGACGTGGTCCGCGATAGCAGATGCATGACAGGTACTTGTGATCCCTTTAAAATGTTCTGTTTTTCTGTCATGCAATCTACGTTTTGTTTTTCCAATGTAGATGATCCTGGCAGTCCCAACAACTAGCCCTATAAACAACTTTTGACATTTGGGAATGGTTGATCTTATCTTTGTAGGGAAAAAAGGACTTGATGCGATGAGCGCTCTGGAAAATCACCCTAAGATCAATGCAGCCATAAACTCTCGACAAAGTTGCATCAGGGGAAGGGTTATGTCGGGTACTCGAGACCATATAACCAGTCCCTTATGACCGGAGTGTGAAACCCACCTAGCATTTAATTTTCTGGACTGTCAATCACGAGTAAGGCTATATAATTTGAAAGCCAGACGAGAAGAATAACAAGGAAAGAAAAAAACATAGCAAAGAAGGGTTTCATAGGAAATAAAGTGACACACCCTATTCTTGAATTCACTTGCTTAGCAGGGCATTCTTCCCTTGAGGTCACAACTGATGGTCACGCAACTAGCACCGAAGAAAAGATTTTTCTTTTTATTTTCAATTTTTATTACAATTACAAATACAAAGCAGCAAAGAGATGCTGTCAAACCATTGCAATACTCCTGACTTGTGTTCCGTGTAACTGTCAAGAGATGGCTCAAGGAGTGGTAACGAAGCTAAGAAAAACAGTAGTCCGCCATGTTGACTCGTTATTTTTCTCAATTGCTGAAGAAGGCAAGTCACTGACCTGCCGTACCAGGCGAGCAGTTGGTTTCTTCTAAGCCGAACAAACCACAGGGGGCACACACTGTTGCTGAGTAGGGAGGGAGTAAATAAAGGAACGAAAAGAATGAATAGTTTACCTTTGTCTCCTCTTGTAATCTCTTTTATCTTACCAGATTTTACTGGGAAAACCGCTGCTTAAAAATCCTGTGTAACACTCCAGCACTAAACTCGTACCTAGGCCTTTCCGCGCTCAGCAAAAATTTTTTTTGGTTTGTATAATATTTGTCAAATATCATACAAACCAAAAAAAAAATGTGGCTGAGCGCGGAAAGGCCTAGGTACGAGTTTAGTGCTAAAGTGTTACGCAGGATTTTTAAGCAGCGGTTTTCCCAGTAAAATCTGGTAAGATAAAAGAGATGACAAGAGGAGACAAAGGTAAACTATTCATTCTTTTCGTTCCTTTATTTACTCTCTCCCTACTCAGCAAGAGTGTGTGCCCCCTGTGAACAAACCAACTGCTCGCAGGGTAAACTTGCCGAAACGTCGGTTTTCAGAATAGTCCTCAGAAATAGTCCCGGAAAACAGAGAACAACTTTTTGATTGAACAGTACATGTTCTTGTGTTCTTCATGAGAGAGAAGGAGAAATGTAATCGTGGCTTCCCGAAGATTACTTATTTTTAAACTAGCGACAGGTTCACAAAAATAATTCGTTAGCAGTCTGTCTTGGCGGTCTATATTCGGACCACGCAAGAAACCAATCAGAATGCCACATTTTTCACCGCAGACCACGGAGTTTGTTTTTCAGCTGCGATTTCAACACTAAATCAAATCTTATCTTCATTTTTAACATGGAACTATACTGAGCAAAGAAAGATGTACGAGAATCGCCGAAATACAGGCCATGCATTTCAAGAGAAGTTTCCGAATAAATTGTGTTTAGGCTTAAAAAATCAAAACAAACAGGAATTTAAAAATTCATACCTGCTATGAGGTGGTTAATTTGTATTCTGAACACTTTGTAACATAATTGTTATGAAGTTCTCTCTTTTTTCATTCAGATTTAGTTATCGCTTAGTCAATATACCTTGGTCTAGTTGGACAGCAACTCCTCGTCAACTTTGCTAGAAGGACTGGCTTCAATTTAATTCAACACCTTATATAACTCGGAAATACCTTCCGCTTTGACAAGCTCTGTTTAATTGTAGTAGATACAGGGTCTTACGCCAAGTTGCTGACTACGAAGCAGCGTTTGCCAGAGGATTTCCACATCTGCAATTCAGTAATAACTGGTGAAAAAAGGGCAAGAATTTCGGCATTTAATGAAATACCCAAGTTACTGATTTTCATCTAAAGGTAAGTGTAATTAAATCACGACATGACAAAAATTGCTCCGAACAAACTGTTATTGCATGACTGAAATATTGAAATTGATGCTTCAACTGATCAACCGACTGTTTAAACCTCAACACTGAAGACCTACTGTTAATATGATAGCTTAGGATGAAAAGCAGAACAATATAACGATTAAAACAATGACTTTTGCTAGGTTTTGTCTTTCCAACGAGCAGCGTAAATGGTAATACATTGTCGAGGTAGGGTATGAAATGTTTTGTTTGGTGGTTTCGGTGGTTTACCTACCTGTCATGTCAACAGTCAATACGAGAGAAGGAAAAAACAGTGCAGATACCCAAATTGCACAGTCAATCAACTGGCCGTTGAATAATGACGAAATAAAATTGCATTATTTTCTTTTTATTTAAAAAATAGACATTACTCCTAACTTAACCAAGTCGAGTAAAGGTGCAGGGCAAATAATTAAAATCTCGATCAATAATAAATTTTAATATTTGTTTTCAGTAATACAAATAGCAGGTTCGGTTAGGATTGATTTCTATGGATTGCCAACAACTGCAATGTTGTTAAAATTATCGATCACATTTTAATAATATTGCAGATACTATCAAAAGCAGCCATAAGCCATGGGATTCCCTTTCTTTGTTTCTTTACCGGGTGACGTCAGACCCCCAGAGCATCAAAACCAAGAAGATGAAGCACCGCTGTACATAAAGTACGTGGAAGTAACGGAAACGAAACCGTGCTATGCCTCGTATAAGAAAGTCGAAAATTCCTTGTTACTTCGTTACTTGGTCAACAGTCGTGGAACCGAAGTTCTGGAGCAACTGATGATGGTCAAATTTAAAGCGAAAGACAAAAAATTCATTGTAGAAACTTTGAAGAAGGGGATCGAGTGTAACGGATCACAGTATCACTACCTCGGACAATCAAACTCCCAGCTAAGAGACAAGACGTGTTTTATGATGAACGCTTCGCTGAGCGAAATGCACAGTTTGTTAGCAAAGTTTGACAACTTCGACGAGATTCTTCCATTCGTCAGACGATCCCAAAAGGTTTCTCTACTCTTTTCGTCTTTCCAACGCAGTTTGAAACTGAAATCTGGCGAATATGACGTCATTGATGACGTAACAAGCACATTGGGAACCTATATCTTCACAGATGGGTGTGGTCTTATGTCGCCTGAGCTCGCAAAGGAAGCGCAGAGTTTGTACAATCTGTCTTACGAGCCCAGTGTCATTGAAGTGCGATTTAAAGGTTTTAGTGGCATCTTAGTGCGTTGTAACGAAATGCCAAGTCTTCGACTCAAGGCGCTGTTTAGAAGCTCAATGTCGAACTTTACATGTTCTAGCGAAGCCTTGATTGACATGGACACGCTTGGTATCGTGGGCTACTCACGGCCCTACTCGCTGGGTTATTTGGACACACAGACAGTTATGCTATTGGCCGAAGGAGGTGCTTCCCGCGTGTATCTAGAGACACTTCAGAGTAACTACTACGAAGTACTAGATCGGTTGGAAGACAAGACATACGCTGGTTATTTCTTGCGAACAACAGGCGATGAAGACTTGTTAAAAGAGTTCCAGCGCGACGGAATGACTGATGAAGTTGCAAGAAAATTGCAACGATTAAAGACTATAGAGATAAAAAACATGAAAAAGGGGGAAATTACTGACGAAAACCAAGGTGATGACGAAAAGGGAGATAGTGAAGTCGACATAAAATTTCAACGCGATCTCAAAACGATGGAAGCGAAAACAGATCGCAATTCTACCACAAAAGATGTTTACTCAAGCCAAAACATGGCTCGCGCTTTCGATATCAGAGTTTTAACACCAGATGCACGAGTGGTCTATGGAGCCAGCGATCCGTACGACCAGCTGAACTATGGAGAATGTTTCTTCCAGCCAACGCTTCATAAAGCGGAGCGCAATGCATTCTCTTTCACCGAGTTTGTGCTGGTGATGCGGAGACCATCGTATCACGCGGGAGATGTTCGTGTTTTAAGACTAACTCACAAGAATGAAGCTTACAAAGATCTGTACGATTGTATCGTGTTTCCTAACCGGGGGACACGTCCACACGCCACTGAATGTGCCGGGGGTCGGGTAGGCGGAGACAAGTATTTCGTATGCTGGGATCAAAGTCTTCTGCCGCGTTATATCAGTAGTCCATCTATCGGTTACATATCGAGCTCTTCATCCAAGCTCGCGAACAAAGTGAAAGAAGTCTGTAAGAGTCTCAAGTGCAAGGAGAGAAAGCCTGCAACTGACTTGGAAAAGATGAAAAAGCAGCAACAAGCACATCAATCGCTAATCGAGTATTTTGGTCATTTCAAGGATTACGACAACTTGCGCTCCCGCGGAACAGAGCTATTCATCAAGTATGCCTCTCTATTCGGTTCGTCTTGTACCGAATGCGAGCAGCTCAAGAAAATGTTTCTGAGAGATTTCGACTGGGGTGAGCGATACGATCAAGTTGACAAGAAACTGGAAGAGCTCGAGCAAGCTTACGACAAAGAAATTAATGGACTCACCAAATTTTCTAACCATGGGAAGCTCCATTCTCCATCGCGCCCTCCCGGTTTGTGGGATCGTGTTTTAATCTCGCTGCACTGGAAGAAGCCGCCATTTTGTCCAGGTGATGACGTCTGGAACAAGATGAAGGCTACAAGCGTTACTTTTGTCGAGTCACAGACAAATTCAACAGTCGATGAAAAAGAATGAATTTTACCTTCACGTAATGCAAATTAAGCAACACTATTAAGAAAAGGCTACCTTTATCATACCTCAGTTCGAAACATTGATAACTGCTCTTTCGAAGAAGTTACCGCGTGCTTATGAAAGCTTAAATGGTGACTACCGTTTCCAGAAGTTTAACACCGCTGCCATTTGTAATTCCTTGTGAGTCGGTTAGTAGCAGGCTTCAGTTCAAAGTTGGATGCATTGCACAGTCTCGTCTGGCGTTAATCTACTCTCGCACACATGTTTTAACAGCTACAAACAACAACAGCCAGTGCCTTTCCACCATATATAGCTATTTGCTTTTGCCAAAATTTGAGGCCCACATGCCGTCAGGGTGTTCCACGTGTTGCCCTTGCCAAAGCACGTCATAACAAACATTTAATAGACCACTTAACTGTTGCCTGCTCAGTGGCCTGGCCTTTGAATGGCAGCGAGGCTGGAGGTAACCTTGCTTTGATACAGACCTCTCTAGTTTTGTCATATAAGTGCACCTAGTTAGCATTAGAACAACTTTATTTACACAACAAAAGCTGTGAAGTCTGTATTAGAATAAGGTCACCTCCAGCCTCACTGCCATTCAAAGGCCAGGCCACTGAGCAGGCAACTGTTAAGTGGTCTATTATATGTTTGTTATGACGTGCTTTGGCAGGGCAACACGTGGAACACCCTGAGTACGTGGGCCTCAAATTTGTTCCAGTTATTTGTTGATCGTTACGATTTCTTGTTACGGTAGTTTGGAATAGTTTCCTTTCTCCTTTCATGGAAAAAAATGGGTGGAGATTTTGTACGTTCCTTGTGCAAGATCCCGGACAAATTGTTTCATTATGCGGACCTCAAACAAGCAAATTATGACATATATTTACTGTGTATTGTTGACGCAAAATCTAATACAAACACGCACACGATGCTATATGAATGATTGTTGATGTTGTAACCTATAGCTGTACAAGATTGATTCTTAATTCACTTTGGGTACATGTCCAAAGTAAAAATTAAAAAAACAAATGAATTGAAAAGTATTTTTTGTCTGCTAAATGCATCTGGCAATCGGGGATGTTTCATGGCTCTAAAAGGCCGAAAACTATAACCAAAGTCAACTTAAACTCAAAACCTACCTGCTCTAGTATCACTACCAAAACCAAAGACTATTAGCCCCAAGTTTAGGGCCATTTCGGTGAGTAAAATACAGTAGCTATATGAGGTCTAATTACACTAATTAGGACCAAAATGGTCCAAATCATGAACTGCGACGGGTTGAAACGAGTACCAAAGTGGGCTGAAATAGTTATTTGATACGACTGTTTTGGCCCTCAGTGTACTCAAATTGCTCCATACAAGGCTGAATCGGAGTCTCAAGGGTATTGTTAGTTTACAGTTTACTGGGATAAATTTTATACCTCAAAAGGTGGGTTTATAGACTTGTCAGCAACATGCTTAAACTGTTAAACAGCTAGCCTCTGTCTCTATTCTGTGATTAGTAAATTTGCGTTTATTCTTTCTCTGGCGCAAATCGTGAAGGGCTTGGAATCAAGCACGATCCCGTTCTCACTGTCTTCCGCGCCGGGCAGGACTTCACCAGGCGGGCATTCAAATTTGAATCGGTACAGTAATCGAGCCGCGTATATGAAAACTGCTTTCCTTCCAAACGCTTTTCCAAGGCACGAACGCTTTCCTAATGAGAATGGTATGAAACCTTCTGAATGAAATCGACCTCGTTCGTCCAAGAACCGCTCTGGCCTGAAGCAAGATGGATCCTCCCAGCGATCAGGATCATGATGAATGGCCCAGAGGTTAATAAACACCGTCATGTCCCGCGGGATGAAGAAACCAGCAAGTGATGTGTCCCGCGTGGTCGAGTGAGGAACGGCCAATGGAGTTTCACTGACAATGCGCTGAACTTCAGCAATGAATGCCTCCAAATAAGGTAAACTGGGTTTGTCAGATATCTCTGGCAGTCGTCTTGTGTTGCCGATGACGTCATCTAACTGACGATGGA
>JAHPZR010015323.1:22500-25000 GCA_019787425.1 Platygyra sinensis | reverse complement strand
TTATAAACCTTATCAAACAAAATATCCCCGCATTTCATTTCACGACACTCGTTGGCAGCGCTGTTTTATCGGCCAGTCCAGCTTAACAGAGCTAGCGGTTTTGTGAATATCCGAAAAACTAATTTGTGATACGGGAATCGGTCTTTAGGAAATGAAACTATAGTTACTCTGCTACAATTTAACGTATAGAAATAAGGATGTTTCCGGTGTTCTAGTTGTTCAAAATTCACCTCGAAGATGAATTTTCCACGACCAAAATTTGCTTCATTCGACCATCGCGTGACATCAGTTTGTCACGAACTATCATCCGACTCGACAAAAATATTGATATTATCCATAACTTTATGTTTGGTTTAGGAACTGTCACAGTGAGAAAAATGTCTTTTGCCTTTGTTGTCTTGCAGATGCAGCTGTGTTAAAGTATGTGGCAGCAAAATTAAATTAAGCATGACATATTATGTAAATTCATTTGTACAAACTAAGGTAATAAAAATATAGGTTTCCTCAACAGTTTCTCCTTTTAAAGTGTTGACTTCTCCTAAGTTATATATGTTGGAAACCAGATGTGGTTCATAAAAATTTTATAGGTATGGAAAATATTTTTTGTCAGTCACTTGTCATTAGGCTTTTGTACATTAAGCTTTTATTTTCCCACTAAAATGCTCCACCTTAAGGACGGTGCCTACTATTGTTATTGCGCATACGGTCTGCGCATCTCGAGATTCTCGGATTTCCTATGGGTGGTGCTTATAATACAGGGATATTTTTGCGCGGTTCAAAACTATGCGGAGAAAGTAGAACTTAGCAAGTGCTCTTGGTATCCAAAAAGAAAATTGGGGGTAACCACGCATTTTTCAGAGATAATTAAGCTTCAATTGGGAAAAAAACGCCATACATTGCTTTGTATTTTAAAGCTTTTTACAAATATTGCTGATTAATAATCTTCGAAAAATGCGTGGTAACCCCCAATTTTCTTTTCGGATTTCAATAGCACTCGTTATGATTTGCTTTTCCCGCATATTCAGTGAACCGCGCAAAAATACCTTTGAATTAGTAGGCACCGTCTTAATGCTCCATTTTTTTCCACTGAAATGCTCGGTTTCAACCAAGAATATCACTAAAATGTTTGGTTAATGCCCAGGTTTTAAATTTTAGAATAATTTTAACATCTCAACACAATTAACAGTTCAGACTGCTAAACAAGAATGTATACTTAGTATAACAAGTTATCAACAATGCATGTAAAAGTTTTAATACACCAGAAGATAATTCTCTAAATGTTCTGTTGTTCTATTGATCCTTTGTCCCCTTTTGGTGATACTTACTTGAAGAGGTTATGTTTAATCTTCATTTTCTTGTAAAAATAATTTTTATTTCTATATTCTGTGGAAGAAATATTAATTTTCCTTAAAAATGTCACTAGAATGCTTGAATAATGCTCGATGCTTTTGTCTCCTTAAAATGCTTGAAAAATGCTAGCATAATGTACAACAGCCTACTTGTCATGAGGGAGACAAAAGGTTTCTCTTTGTGGCCATTCCTACTTTTGACATTGGATCATTGACTGCATTGTTGACAATTTTTGTTTATTTTCATGGCTCTGAAAAGGGTGGTTCGAGTGGTTCTGAAAAGAACCATTTCAATACTAAGTGGTCACTATATAATGTTCAGTTTTGCAAAACAATATTGTCTCCTCGTATGCCTCACTAATCTCAGAAGAATGTTTTAACCTCAATTTGATGGTGGTCCAAACTGCCATCTGAGCATATCTCTGTTTCTATAGCATGGATGAGATACCAGTCCATTGTAGGGTTACCCCCAGTATTAAATTCAGTGCTACCCATTTATACAACTGGATGGAGAGAAGCATTACAAGAGTTTTGGTAAAGCACCTTGCCCAAGAACTCAATGTAATGACCCCTACCAAGGCTCAAACCTGGACAGCAATTTAGAGTCCAGCATGTTAACCATTAGGCTACCATGGCTAGTCCAGTTCCAGTGGAGGCTGTCTTAAGCTCTCTGATTATTAATATACATTCTTTAAAGCAGACAGTTCTATTTACAACTGCCTGCACTGAACTTTGTTTGAACCCCAAACAAGCTGTTTATTTACTTATTCCCATAATTGGGCATTTCCAAAAGCTGCCCTGGTCACTTTGAGGGTGTCTGATTAAGGCTAGTCATTGGTTTTACTCAAACATTTGTGAATTGTATCATTGCATTTTGTTGCAGTGAGACTGTTAATGTTGGCTGCAATTATGATTTGCTGTTAATTGTTACTAATGGCCAGTCCTAGTACTGCAGTATACTGTATTCCATTATTGCCCTTATTGCCATAATTGCAGCATTGTACAAGGTAGTAGAACAAAAAGATCATTTAGTATGGCAGTATTTCTTGTATTTACAATATTTTTAGGTAGCTGGGAATCTCTTATCCATCCTTCACACCCCTAGTGGCCCCTTATGAGAAACATTCTTGAAAGCAGACAGTTCCAGATAA
>JAHPZR010015323.1:10000-17500 GCA_019787425.1 Platygyra sinensis | reverse complement strand
CGATTGACAGCAGATTTCCAAGCACTGGTAATGGAAATGGACCTGGAGGAAGGTTACGGTTTTCCCAAATCGTAGATACGACGTAAACAGCCGCAAGAAAGATTAACAAGACAACGACTTCAGCCAGCATAATTTAGATTCCAGTCTTCAACTTGAGCTTAAACTGAATAGAGAATTAATAAAGAGCAGTTTCCTCAGTACGGCTGCATGAGAAGGCGGCAAGCACAAAAGAACTTTTGTGTTTTAATTGGCTGCTTGAACACATTGAACAGTTCCCTTTCATGACCTTTCATGCCTTGTATAAAAATAGGTCTGCACTGCGTCATTGCCCCCGCAGGGTTTTGGCCCAGAGGCCAAAACTCGAGGAGGAATTATAGTCTCCCCCGCGTATACGTGTAAGAATGTGTGAAATATTGGTTTAGTATGCGAATCAATCCCGATTTGAGGAAACTAGGCGCGCACTGTGGTCCCGGTTAATTTTTCAGTCAGCTCGCAAGGCAATGCTACATGGGTAATTCTTGCAACCACGAACACGACGAAGAGATCAAGGAAGATATTATTTGCTGCACGAGGAGGAGAGGAAAATATTTGCCAAAATATTTTCCAGGGCGAGCATCTGTCATCACAGTGATTTCTTCATATCTTGAATTCAAAGGTTATTCAACAGTATCAGATAGAACTGTTTGGTAGAAAAGTTGATGTGTCGGACACAAATCAGCAACGGGGTCGATTGACCGACAGACTCGACCCAAACACCACACGTATAAAGATCACGTTTATTTGGATCACTCATTTTTACTGAATAATCTTACGTGGCCTAGAGCCCATGTGATGGCTGGGTTGACTTGCAGGGATCCAAATGTAAATGTAAATGTTTGCGGCGTTTTCGTTGAGGACAAAAAAACTGACTCTAATTTGCATATATGGCGACCGTAACGTGATACTTCAGTTTAAATCTCGGAAAAAATCTCGACTTCTGTTATGCTTCCAAGATACGTTTTCTCTTAGAGTCCTCATATAACAAGACAAATGGTTTGTTTCAGTATCAAACTAGAACAACAGAGTGGTTTGATAATTTTTTTCCAGAATGCACTTCGTGAGAGTATTATGTAAAGAATATGTTGATACTTTGTAAGATGCCTAAGCTACTTGAACAGTATGAGTGATATAGTTTACAAAAAAATATTAAATTTCAGTTCATACAATAAATAATAGTTTCCTTATACGCAGTGAAACTTAAGGAGAATTTCATACCCTTGAGGGATAAAATAGAAGCGGGGGCAGATTTAGTGAGAACTATTACTAGTTATATGCTAAATGAAAATATCGTGCTACATAAAATCCCTGAGTATAGGGTGCCGATTTCAGCGATTTGTGTAGTTCTTAAATAAATCTTTAAAATGTGCTATAAATGAGGAGACATTGCGGCCGAACGGGAGGGTGGTCCGTCAATACTGATTTATTATCTGCTTTGAGTATGAGATAAGAGCGAGGGAAAATGCATTGATTAAATTTCAGGAGAAGAGGTTGGCCGGAGAAAGACAGAGTCTTAAAAGAATGATATGCATTTGACGTGGAAATTCTACTTCGTCATTGGTCGATGATGTCGCTCCATACCAATGACTTCGTAGAATCTCAATCAAACTTCAACTTCCGGTAAGTTTCGTTTAATTTTACAATTATCAGATAATATTGTCACAGTTTTGTGTTTTGGTTGTCACGATAGGGTTTTGAGTGAGATGTTGCAAGCTGTCTTTGTTCTCTTGTGTTTCACTGAAGTTGATAAGATCTAGTAAAGAAAAACAGATGTTTTTAAAGGGAACCTGAGAGACATGAATTGACCCTTGTCGACCTTATTACATTGAAGCACGTAACCTTGTCAACACTAAAATATTTTAATAACTTTAACTCAAGCTTTTTAAAGGAGCTTCGTCACGGTTAAACGGTTTGAAAAACTTAGCCTAAATTTCTGAATTTTGTTGTTTGTAATCCGTATCATCCTTTACTATCCTGGTTCCTTTATGATTTATTATTACGTCTTTGGTGTTTTTTCTATCTTTGCATGTGAAGTATTAGTTTCAGGTTTCCTTCAATTTAAAGGTAATTTTGTCGATCGTCAAAATAACTCAGAATACCGTGACGGAGCATTTGTGCAATCACATTCGGAGTAATTTCGGAAATTTTATTTAAACAATAGTGCTGTCGAGGACCCGGGGGAGTAGTCCCTATAACGGCCTATACGGGGAGGCTCCGCCCGAAAGGGGTACCTTTTTCAGGTTTCAGGTTTTCACATGTTGAGATATATCGGCATGAAGGGTAGGGAAATCGGTCATTTAGGTATTTGAAACGGCCTTTAATTATAAGAGACGCCCCTTGTGGCTGTATCAGTTTATTGATTAAGCACTACGTGGAAATAAGAACAAGACTTCCTAAAGTAGGTATGTTAAAGGGGTACCTTCTTTAAATAAAAGGTATATACCCCCCCCCCCTCCCCCGGTCGAGGACCAATCGGCTGATAGTTGCCCCGCGGAAATTTGATGTTCTTAAAACAAATATTTTCGTAAGTATTTAAAACCGTAGAAATTTCGATTGATTGCACTTGAGGATCTTAAAAACCGGTCATTTAAGTTATTTTATTTTGTTTCTTTATTTATTCTGATTTATTTAGCTATCTGATCTACTCTTTTTGAACAAAGAAATGCAGGGAAAGACGAAATTAGCGAATATCTGTAAAGACTGTAAAGCTGGCCATGGAAAATGTTCATTCTTTCTTCTAAAGAGCCTTCATCGGGAACATACATCTTTTCAAGCCGCTCAAAAGGAATACTGTCCTCATCGTAATCGCGCCACTCATCTGTGTCGTGACCATAGGCTTTGAAGTGAATTTTAACTTTTTTTCCTCTCTTTATCAGCACCTCATACAGTTTGTTATCTTTACTACTTTTCGTCTTTTTCTTTCTCTGAGATGACGGCTGGTACTCGTCGATAAGCCTTTTAGGAACGTGAGACTTACGCTTCACTTTGTCCGCCATTTTGAATCAAATTTGAACTGGTCCGTTCGGTCATGCGCATTAAACAACTTCGTTAACTACTGCATGTATGATCACTACAAAACAAATATTCAACTTTGTATGGAAAGACTTTGATATGAACAGCAGGATGACTGTAAAAAACTGCTCAAGTGTGTTTCTTATAATGCAAGTACAATGTTTCTGACAATCCCCAACATGTATCACTTAGAAGTTAGTGCTGCCTTGATATCACTCACTTCAAGTCGATATAAATGTTGGCTATCGAGATACTGGCTTGCGAAAGTGCAATGACTCTTTTCGCTGTGTGGAGCAACCTGCGCCGAACATTCAGGCCGATAAATTTTAGGTTGCGAAAGCATACTAGCCCCTGTGCAACCTGCCCTAACCTCAAGCCCAGTCGGGTCTTGATATGTTGGCTTGTGCCCCTGGTGTGAGAAAAATAACTCCCGATATGGACACCTGAAGGAATGACGAAAGAAAGCTGTCAACAATACAGCTGCAGTGTTTTCAAAGCCCACACGAAATTAGGAAGCCGTATTTTCGATAAATGAAAACAGACATGCAATAAAGCATAAGTTAAAATATGAAACTACGAAGGATACGAAGATGGAATTTCGATACATGCAAACAGACCACGCGCACATCTCGAAACGGGATTTAAAAGGAAAAACCTACCTTGGCAACTGAAAGCTGGGAAAATTAAAAAAGTATCTAAATACCGATAAATGGTACACAAAAGCGAAGTGGCGAAGAAGGTAAAAAATCCACTCGCACAAGCCAACTACTAGCACTCAATCTTCTCATCTGCAGGAACTGGTGCCCAGTCATCTCACTAAAATTCCTTTCGATCACGTGATTTCTGAAGAAACACAAAGTTTTGGGAGCTTCGCCCACGCAAAAAGAGAATTGATTACGAAGGGTAGACGGGTTAAGTTCTTGCATATATATTTCTTATTGCAGGGATAATCACTCTTGTTGTTATCCTGGACTCTCTCTTCTCTGCACCATATGTTTATCTTTAATTTACACTGTCAACTAGTTTTACGTATTTCCGGTAATATGCTACATAAAAAAGAAGGCTGGTTTGGCCAGCCGAAATATAGTACATCTTCAAAATAACATTCTACGTTGTGTCGCTTTCTGCCTTCATATTCTTAAGTAGGGTTAAATTACAAAAAGCAAGGTGCAATTTTTTACATTTTCATGCATGAATGTGCTCTTCAAACCTTATTAAATTATGAACATTTTTTAATTTCTTTGCATTCCATTCTGATGACGCATTCTGTGCTATTCTACTCGAACTAAAAGACAGTGAAGAGAGTAGTCAACAAGATTTCATCAGCATCATCAATGGACCTGAGGAATCGAGTAGCATATTTAAAAACATTATGACTAGCAAGGGTTATATCTAAGAAGTGGCGAAATGGTCCTTAAAATGTATGGAATTTCACGGGTTTCGCAGTCTCGTTTTTTTCACGGTCATGTGCATTTATCAGTCACGATTTTTCACGAAGCTGTCTCTGATTTTCGTTCTTCAGAGCTAGGGAATTTACGAAGTCGCGATTCGTGTGCTTTTGTTTTGTAAATGACGTTTCGTCGTCGCGGCCATAAATTCTACTGCCACATCATTTATTTTGGCAGCTTAGCTTGTTTTAAGTTGTCACAATTGCAACGTGATAAACTATTGTAGCTTGTTCTAGTCGAATTACCAGTTCCAACTGTACTAGTTCATAGAAGCTGGCCAAAAGGTTAAGACCCGCAAACATTCCTGATGTCATGTCGGAGTTTGGCGGGGCACGTGTCATGGTTTGTGTCATTTACCGAGGTCATTGCCTTAAGGGCATGCCAAGGGCTAAATAGCAATTGTCTGCTTTTCCAAGTGGAACTGTGCAATAATGGAGTTTTGTTAACAGTTGACAGATTTTCATTTTTTTTTCGTGTCTCGCTCAAGCATTTACAACTGAATGCTCCTTTGTAAGCCTTCTGTACTAGATCTTTCTCATATCTCTTAATCCTGGCTTAGCAGCAGATAACTCTACGGCTCGGAGACTGAACGTTTGTTGTTCGCACTGAAGACACTTTGAAGCATCGGTCACGTTATTAAAATAGTCGAAATGTTCGAGCTACCTCTGGCTCGCAGAGAAAAATGCTGTTCTCACAAACGTATTGAAAACACTAATATCGTTGTGTTTAACAGTTTTTCTAAACACTGAGCTTCGGGCACGTTGTCTTTGACGAATAATAAGAAATGTGCCCGAGGAGGGGTGGGGGGGGGGAGTACTCCCAGAAAAATTCGGTGGGGGTGTGCAGCTCGCCTCCCAAAACCCTTACCCTATTTATGAGAAAATCTGCAATATTCCCTACCCTATTTATGACCTGACCAACATTTCGAACTCTATTTATGGCCTGAACCTTACATCAAAATCCTTTTTCAGACCTGCGTTATAATTGGATCCCAATGTTAAATTACCATAAACATAATTTGTGAAGGGCTTTTGTTGATTTTCTTTTCGATAATGATGAAAATGTGGCTTCTCGGCTTAAAATCATACCCATATCAAGGCTAGAGTACAAAAACAGACCCTATTTATGACCAAAATGTCCAAAATCAGCTAAAATCGATACCCTATTTATGACCAAAACGGCTGAAAAACCATACCCTTTGGGGCCGCACATACCTATATAGCCCATATAAGGGGGTACCCCTCCCCCGGGACATGTGCTAATGGATAAATATATCTTAATGAAGAGAACAAGACTTTTAAATTTGAAAAAACATGTTTCGGCAACTCCTGTGCCATCGTCAGTTTACGGATGGAATTACAATGATGAACAATATATAGCGGAAAATTAGAATAACAATGGTATGATACGACAACTGATTACAAAGAGAGATTAAGATTTACATGAAACAATTGTTGATTTAGGGAGGGTTTCTCCCAGTGAATATGCACTGCCTCCTTGGAGGCAGTACATATCCAAGGGGACAGTGCATATTCACTGGGAGATCAACAATTGTTTCATTTAAATCTTAATCTTTCTTTGTAATCAGTTGTTGTATCATACTATTGTTATTCTAATTTTCCGCTATATATTGTTCATTATTGTAATTCCATCCGTAAAACTGACGATGGCACAGGAGTTGCCGAAACATGTTTTTCAAATTTAAAAGTCTTGTTCTCTTCATTAAGATTCTTACAAAATTGCTGCTTCTACGTCCTTTTGGATAAATATATCCATTAACGTATCCGACTGTGAAAAATACAACCTAAACGGAATGCAAATGTGCAAGACTTATTCCCAGTCAGAGATCAAGAACCTGCTGTTTTCTTCTCGAGCAGTAAACAGTTTACTTATCTTACCTTAAGTGATGACTTCTTTCTTCTTCAACCAACGAGTGGCAAAAAAGAAACTACTATAGCCTAGAGAAACCCCGTAAGTTGAATGCGGCTTTTTATTGATACCCTCTATGAGGTCATGAAAGAGAAATCCTTGTCTGTTAATCGTGACCTGGGGCACTGGTCAACAAGATCCAATGGAAATTCCATCAACAGTTTATCAATGAGGCTAGAGATTTCCGTTCCAATAAGTTAATTTTTTAAAATATACCTGAAACTGTATGAAATTTCTTTCCCTGTTAGCGTTACTATTTGAAATTGATCTCCCACATTGCAAAATAGAAATGACACATGGAGGAAACTTTGATCTTTTGCATGATCTCTGGATCCAGGGGTTGAAATGAATTTTTTGACGCGACGTTTTTGGACTGCAAGGTTCTTGAATGGCTCCACGCATTGCTGAATCAGGTCTTGAGTCCTTAGGGACTGGTCAAAAAGTATTGGGGGGTGGGGGGGGGGGGGGGGTGGGAAGGGTGGGCCGGAGCAGAGAGTGGGTGGGTCATCAGTTTTTGAACCCTTAGTAAGGGGTGGGTCATTCAATTTTCAGCTACCCCTTAGGGGTGGGTCATCCTGTTTTTTTTTTTTTTAATGGGAATTGGCACACATCTGACACAATCAAGAACAAAGGTAACTCCTTTCAAACAATCAAAGCAAGTGACGCACTCAAACACCAACCCACGGTCTGACATGTGCACAGCCATATCACCCGGGCAGTGGCAGCCATAGACCCTTTGCATAAATGGCGCCTTAATTTAAATAACAATACTTGGTACATCCTTAGCCTCACATTCATGTTTCAAGACAAAGGAATTTTCACTTGAATGTAAGGCTAAGGATGTATCCAGGTATCAGTATTGTTATTCAAATTTAGGCGCCATTTATGCAAAGGGTCTATGGACAGCTGTTTCTGCCTTATTAGGCCTCATCAGTATGGCATAGCCGACGGGCAGGAATAGGACTAAGAGCCCTATGTAGTCTGCCCTTTACTGCCAAGACGGGTACAAAGCACCCCTTTATTAAAGCCCCAGCTCCACACTATGCGTAAGGCACTTGGCAGACCGTGGGTTGGT
>JAHPZR010015321.1:25000-32280 GCA_019787425.1 Platygyra sinensis | reverse complement strand
ATGACGGCCCGGGGGCAGTTAAGTTCATTCGCTAGGTTATTACACCGTAGTATTTGTCTCGTGCGATTAAGTGCGATCTGGCCGGGAACACAACCACGATTTTTCCAAGATCTTCTAACCTAGCGAACAATCCTAGTTCCCGCAGCAATCGTTGCCAAATTTTTCTAGAGGTGCATCGCCAAAACAAAATATAACATAGGTAACCCAGGCTCACTGAGTGACACGTGACAAAACATGATTGGGTAAATATAGAGAACATAATTGAAGGGGTGCGTGGATAAAAGCCCTAAGTGACTTCTGATAAAGTGCTAGATTCTCCTTGCAAATTGCCTTGAATTTCTTAACAAAAACATAAGGAGAATTGCACATTGCATCAAAAGTCACTTGAGGCCTTATTCCACACACCCCTTCAATATAAGGCGAAGGTTAGGTCTGAAAATTTGCTAGAAAATATAAATAAAAATCGATGAAACTTACCACGTGGGGAGTTGTTTTCTGTAGTGAGAGTGGTAAAAGTGTTGACCAGCCAGTAACACCGTGTAACATCGTATAACATGGTGTAACAGCTTGTAACACCGTGTAACACGGTGTAACAGCTCGTAACAACACCATGTAACAGTGTGTAACAGCGTGTAGCACTGTGTAACACCATGTAACACTGTGCAACACCGTGTAACACGGTGTCATACCATGTAACACCGTGTAACAACGAGTAACAGCCTGTAACAGCGTAACACCGTTTAACAGCGTGTAACACCGTGTAACAGCCTGTAACACCGTGTAAACTTGTAACACTGTGTAACAGCTTTTAACACTGTGTAACAGTGTGTAACACCGTGTAACAGCTTGTAACAGTGTGTAACACCGTGTAACAGCTTGTAACACAGTGTGACACCGTGTAACAGCTTGTAACACCACGTAACACCGTGTAACAGCTTGTAACACCGTGTAACACCGTCTAACAGCTTGTAACACCGTGTAACAGCTTGTAGCAGCTTGTAGCACCGTGTAACACTGTGTAACAGCGTGTAGCACCGTGTAACACTGTGTAACAGCGTGTAACACCGTGTAACAGCTTTTAACACTGTGTAACAGTGTGTAAAACCGTGTAACAGCTTGTAACACTGTGTGACACTATGTAACAGCTTGTAACACCGTGTCACACTGTGTAACAGCTTGCAACACCGTGTAACAGCTTGTAGCACCGTATAACACTGTGAAACAGCGTGTAACACCGTGTAGCAGCTTTTAATACTGAGTAACAGTGTGGAACACCGTGTAACAGCTTGTAACACCATGTGAACACCAGTGTAACACTGTGTAACAGCTTGTAACACCGTGTAACACTGTGTAACAGCTTGTTACACACGTGTAACAGCGTGTAACACCGTGTAACAGCTTGTAGCACTGTGTAACATGGTGTAACAGCTTGTTACACCGTGTAACAGCTTGTAGCAGCTTGTAGCACCGTGTAACACTGTGTAACAGCGTGTAACACTGTGTAACAGCGTAAAACATTGTGTAACACCATGTAACAGCGTTTAACAGCCTGTAACACGGTGTAACACCGTGTAACACCGTGTGACGTCGTGTAACAGCTTGTAACATGGTGTAACATCTTGTAACACTGTGTAACACCATGTGACAGCTTGTAACACGGTGTAACATCTTGTAACACTGTGTAACACCATGTGACAGCTTGTAACACGGTGTAACAGCCTGTAACACTGTGTAACAGCGTGTAACACCGTGTAACACAGTGTAACACTGTGTAACAGCGTGTAACACTGTGTAACAGCGTGTGAACACCGTGTAACAGCGTGTAACACTGTGTAACAGCGTGTAACACGGTGTAACAGCTGTGTAACACTGTGTAACACCATGTAACAGCGTGTAACACTGTGTAACACTCTAGTAAAAGTTTGAGAAAAAAAGGTCTGCGCATGCGCGGGATGTTCGTTGGTTTCGCGCACAGATGAAAACTACTGTGTAACAGTGTAACACTGTTACACAAAATGTCCTGAAAATTCCTTTCCCTAAATCGTGCATGGTATATTTTATTTATGTCCTGAATGTACACCTACCTTGTGCGCCATCTTAAAACATCTTCACTGGATGATGACTCATCTGAACTGCTTTCAATGCCATCTGAGCTGTCCGACAGTTCACTCGTCGGCACTGGCGAATCACTCTCTCTGTGTGATGTTGATGAAGATGATGATGAATAATCATCACCACCAGATACCATACCTGATTCTGATTTAGAATCAGATGAGCTCTCGTGATCCTCACTTTCAACTTCAGACAGAGTGGAAGAGTCCTGTGATTCTTCAGTGAGTACTACACTCTTCTTTGCAGTTCTATGGAAAGGAACAAAAGAAACAACAGTCACATGTGCTTACTTCAGAGAACACTTTTCAACATGAATTAAAAATTACACACAGAGAGCGAATGAATAGCAAGCTTAATTCTCTTGACTTTTTTATCACCTTTGTTTTGAAGTAGATTGGGCTTCTTTTTCCTTCCTGCTGGATGTCCGTTCTCCTGTCTCAGTTGTCTTCTGTGCCATTAATCTTGTTCTCTAAATAACAAAGTTTTTCTTATTTTAATGACTCCGCTTTTGATTATTACAACTTGTCAAGTTAATTAATTTGTAGAGCAACAGTTTTACCTCTTGTTCACTACATAAGCTTGCTATAAACGAATTCTACAATTTTGTCAAAACCTGACCGACAAATTGTTGCAACACGCTTACAGGCACTGAGGGAGCGAACTCAGCAAAACAATAATAAATACCTTATCGTTTTCATCTCTACTCTCGTCTCCATTGTCCACCCTAGTTCGTTTTCGTGCACGTGCGCGTGATTGTCTCTCAGCTTGTTCAGTGTTCTTAGTGATTTTCGACTGCAGTTTTGGAATCACCACTACACAATTGTCTTTTAAGACGATGCCAGTGGGAGCAGTCTTCCTTGAACGAAGAGAACGAGGTTGTGGTGCGTATGCTGGCTTCTCTGTAGGGTCATCGGGGGTAGTTGTTTTCCGAGAACGAGTGAAGCGAGGACCGTTATTCGCAGCCGCCATGTTGTTGAAATTTTTCTCGGACTCCTAGAGCGTTGTGTATCGCTAGCGGGGAGAGGACATTTCAAATTTTGGCCGGGTTCAATATCAGTAAATTCAATCCGCTAACACTCTAATTTTGATAGTACTTTGCAAAAAAAAAATGTAAAAAAATAAAAAATTACTAAAACCACTAATTTTGATGAAGTTTTCAATCGCGACTCTTATTTCAAATATTATTACGATCAGCCTCCCTACCCTGAGGAAAAATTTTGAAAAAAGCCCAAAATATAGTCCGCTGACCTACTACTTCGGCGCAAATGTTTTCACGAAATTTCAGGTTTGTTCGCAGTGGACTTCCATCGAAATGTTTTTCTTTGGAAATAAATCAAGTGGAATTTCTTGGTCTAAATGCAACCGCCTACGTTGTTGGTCTTAGAACTAGCACAAGACACATGCCAAAGAAACCAAGGGTAGCCCGAGGTACACAACAATCCCACGAGCCAGATCCAGTGAAACAAGGAGAAGGCACTAACGCAGCAATTTCCTTGAACAAAGACGGCCAGATCTGCGTAAGAATTGTAGCAAAACCTGGCGCAAAAGCAAAGCAATATCACAGGTGAGACTTGGACAAGGAAAACGAAACGTTTGGCTCCACCAGCTCCCGCCCCCACCCCTTGCCTGTCTCCCACAGTCTCCCAGCGTCTGAGTACGGTCGACTTGTTTCTCCTTCTTATTTTCTTACACTTGAATATTTTTATTTTTATGCCGGACCATTTTATCTAGTGGGGTACCAAACCTGGGTAGTAAGCAATATTAATATTCACTTCTCATTTAATATTATGGAAGACCCACTAAGGGGGGAAACCCCACAAAACTAACATTTTACAAGATCGCGTAACACTTTGCTGCCACTACTCTTTGTGGTCTAGGGGAAGAGACCCGGAGATGATGCAGTTGTTTGCAGTAGGTCGGCCTGATTGCTGATTACTTGTACCTGTATTCTTTCCTGACTTAAAAGTACAGTGGAACCTCGATATAACGAACGATACTCTACGTCCCGGCCACAAATTACAGTAAAATGTATGGAATAGAACCTCGATATAACGAACATAATCCGGAAGCCCAAACGCAAATTGTACCTCGATATAACGAATTACAATGTCAACACGCGACAGAAGATAAATGCTGAACAGATGAACAGTCGGCAAATCCTTTAATCCTTATGGTAAAGAGACAGCAACCTATCAGTCAACGACTTATTATATGTCATGGACATTGCAGACATTCCAACCCCTTTTGAGGAGAAATAGGGAGGCGCTAAAAAGGCGCTAAGACGAGCGCCAACGGCGCGAGCTTCTAGGGGGGTCTGGAGACATGCCCCCCCCCCCCCCACAGGAAATTTTGCAAATCTAGTTTCTCTCAAGTGGCATTTCACAGGGTGTTCGATGGAGACTGGGCAAGACATTAAGGATAGGAAAGTGTAATACGTAACGTTTTAAACTCAGATCGCAAAAAATACTTATAAGATAAGCAATTTTTTCCTTGTTTTCAGAATTTTATGATAAATCGGGAGAACCTGATAAAAATCGGGAGAGCGGGAGGCAACACATCAAATCGGGAGACTCCCGATCAAATCGGGAGGGTTGGAGAATGTCTGACATTGACACTTTAGTACTTCCACAGAAGTCACCTGTGTTACAAATCAACCATTAACTATGACCTCGATATAACGAACATTTTAATCCTTTCCCCTCAAATTCGTTACATCGAGGTTTTCGATATAACGAACCTTCCATATAACGAACAAATTTGCCGGTCCACAGCGACGTCGTTAAATCGAGGTTCCACTGTAACTTGCATGTTGTTACTGAGGGTCAGTTACATGGGACATTAGTGATTACATGGCCACATAGACACAAAATTTCTCAGTGAGCATTGAAAGCAGAGGAGAATTTAAGAAAATTATCTCCAAGTAGCCATGCAAGGTTCTATCCATTACATAAACACCAATGAAATACCAAAATCATACCCTTTCACTGCAAAAGGCATGACTTATTATGTAACTAAGGCACCAGTGATATTCCTATTTGACAGATATTTCTGCTGATGGTGTTGGAGTACAGATAGCAGCCCCAGCAAGGGAAGGTGAGGCAAATGAGGAGCTGATTCATTACTTGGCTGATATCCTTAGCATAAAGAAAAGAAGCATCTCCCTGGACAAGGGATCAAAGTCAAGACAGAAGATGGTGACAATTGACTCCACTGAGACCAGTGTGGACCAAGTCAGAGAAAGGCTTTCAAGAGAAGCATTATATGAGTAACAAAACAACACAAAAACAATCCCATCTGTGGTGTAGTTCAAACCCAAATACAAGCTGCTGCTATAGTATCTGCAAGTTTGACAGAATACAGTCAAATGTCATAGAAAGGGAGTCCTTTAGATAAGACAGGAGATAACAGCTTCATGTTTCCTTTGTGATGCCTATAATTCAGTTTCCAAGTTTTTATAAATAAGGCTGTAATATTTTATTACTGGTGGGATCTTTTTAATTATTTTAATATTATGAATTGTAAAGCGCTTTGGCCAATTAGTGGAGTTAGCGCTATATAAATTATGTTAAATTAAATTAAATTAAATTAAAAGTTGTTCACACTACACTTAAAAAGTGCGATATCGACAACATGCAAACAGAATTACGTAAAACTCTGACTAGGAGTATTGTAGGCAGGTTTCAGTGACAGTGAGTGAGTGGACTGGCACACAGTCACACTAACCCTTGGTATTGTGAACAGGTGATTGTTATACAGAGCTGGATATTAGTGGACAATGAACTGTAGCTATAAGAAAAATCAAACCTAGGACTAGGGGCCTGAAAAATTAAACGTGGAATTTGTTGAATTTAAATTAGTTAAAAGGTACATAAATAAAAGTAAAAAATGGAGATAACTCTGATCCTATGCAAAACTAGTTTTCTGCACAAAAGTTTTCAACCACCATGTTTAGAGAGAAGCCTTCTGCAACATCCTAAATTATGGCTGTGAATGACACTAATTCATGTATGCTATATTTCCATGGTGGTTCTCCCAACCATACAAACACCATTAACAACATATTGTCAATACAAATAGTTTTTAATATTATTATTCTAAGATCCTACCTTATATTTATTCATGTTCCACACATGGCATAATAATCTACCCCCAAAAAATTACAAATTAGTTGGAAACATTTAATTTTACAAAAAATACCTATCCTTACAAAAATAGTTTTCACCATTATTAAAACTACCAAAGTTGACTTCAGGATTCTTAAACTCTAAATGAACTCCGCTGAAAAACAAGCCACCACTGAGTGCAATTTGTTTTTTTTTTTTAAAAAAAAGGAACATCGGCTGCTGAAATATATTATGAATGCATTCAGTACAAAAGCTACAATCTTAAAAAATAAACTTTTTTTGCCACACATGACAAAGGCTACGCTTAAATTCTCTTAAAATGTTAGCTTACGTACAAAAGAGATAGTCAGCACTTTTTGCAAGGAATGTAAAAGTTAAATGCATTTCTATGCAAGGCAGTATTTACACTACATATTCAATCCTACTTAAACTGCTGCCAGAACAAACTAAAAGCAAGTAAAGGACTTTTACACTCATAAGATTTGTGAAAGTCTCAGGATTAAATAATTCTTGTCACACTCTCAGTTTAAAATTGATGTATGGAAGCTGAAAACCCTTACTGAGCTATGGACGTAACAAAACTACATGCTGAACAAGTAGAAGTAAAATATCTACATTGACAAGGGAATTAAGCTTCCACAAGAAACTTTGTTTTCAAAATCAATAATAAAGTGTTAACAAATCACAAAACATGGGTACAACAGCTGTAAAACCACAGGTAAAAAATACTGCCAGAATCTCCAATGCATGCTTGTGATAGCTCATTGCCTGTAAATCAAGAAGACAGAAATCTTAGGTTACATAAAAAAAAACTGCTAACCAAAAAAACCTCAATGTTCTATTGGTGTGGTGTTTGCCTTCAGAGGTCTTTCTTTTATACTGCTAGATTCAATCCAAAATATTTCAAAGTGAAAGTGAGCAACACTGGATAGAGACTTTAGAAATGTTTATCGGTAGATAAAAAAAATTAGTAAAACCAAACTACAGCCAATCAAATACAATAAAGAAAATTATTAAAGGAGAAGGTCACTCCAAAAAGTGTAT
>JAHPZR010015321.1:0-22500 GCA_019787425.1 Platygyra sinensis | reverse complement strand
ATATCAAGATTAGCAAAATGTGATGCAACCAATACAACTTCAAATCAGTCGTTTTGAGAAATTCTTTTAGGGCCTGTTTACAAGGAGAGAGGGTTACTCTAGCAAGCAGGTTTACCTTAGCACTCAAAACATTTCCTCTTTTTTTTTGTCGTCCTACTTACAAGGCAGCCAGGATTACCTGGATAGGTGGGTTTACCCTATCTGTGTGCTATGGTTACCCTGACAGGTGGGTTAACTTTTTTCCCTTTAAACCGCTTCCTAGGGTAAACCCTCCCTTCTTGTAAACAGGCCCTTAGGTTTATGAAATGTTTTAATGAGTAGTCATAAACTTTTTTAACATCAGTACAGTGACCTTCAAAACACACCTGTAGACTGTTCAAAGTTGAGCTGTGACAGATATGCCTGAAACTGATTTGCAGGCATAAAGTTGGCAGGAAGGGAGTTTGAGCCATCTCTCTTTACATCTGCAGCAGATGAATTTTCTTTGAATCTTGATGTGGGTACAGGTGACCTTGAAGGTCTTGGAGATCTTGGTGCCATAAGAGATTGAGATTTACTAACATGACCACGGGGAGATCCTTGGGAATTTTCTGCCTCCAAGGAATGTTGTGTTGCCTTTGCAGTGCTTGTTGCCGAGTCCTGAAGTTTCAACAAACAAAGCATTAATTCATTAAAATATCATTAAGCTCTTGTGATGCTGCAAAAACCAGTCCCCACTGGGAGAAAACAAGTTAGTGCAACCTTCTGTTGACAAACAAGTTTCTGATTTTTAGTATCTATTTTGAGAATAATAATTTAAGAAACATGAGCAATGGAAAGTTGTTGTGCCATCATGGCATATTATTTATTAGCTGCTAAGCAACCTATATATTAGAGACAACTAGTCTAGTATTGGAGCATGAAAATCTCCATCACATAGTAGATCAGAGAACAATTATTAATAAATAACCACAACAATCAGTAAATATCAAGTTTTAACAAACCTGAGGATGGTGATAAACCAAATCCCTTGTACCTCCAGCCACATTTTCCACTCTATCCTCTTCTCTAGTGCTTCCATGCCGCTCTGATTTTTCAGGGGTTGCCTGTCGTTTGCGAGGAAAGGTACCACCCAGCTGTTTTGTTTTGTAGCTCATTCTCTAATTGCCTTAGAAAAGGGAGCAGAAAACATATTAGGACTTCAATTATCACTGATGAAGGCCTAAGCATCGGCTGAAACACCTGTTGAGAAATTACAAAAGTCAGTGGCAAACCATTTCCATACTTGCTTCAATTATCAGTTGAAGTACAAAGTAAGAGGGTGTATGCTGGAACATTAACATGCATCTCACTTGTACACTGTTTATGTGTAACATTTTTTTATTTCTTTTATTTCTGAGAGAATTGAGTACAGGTAGCTGAAGCTAAGCTAACCTAAATGTGGAATTGAAGTAAGAAGAAATTGACTTACTTATACATAGAAATCTGCAGCACATGTTTCTGTTTCTGAAGGAGTTCTTCTTCTCGCTTGTACTTTAGACGTTCCATCTCCTTCTCCCGCTCATATGAATCATCAGCTCTGCTTTTCTTTTCAGGAGGTTCTTCGGATAAAAGTTTGTGCTGTACCACTTTAGGTGACGACCCTCTTGATGATGCATACTGTAGACTCTCACTTTGACTGGGAAATCGACGGAAATCACTCTCATCCTGGTAGGGCCCTCCTTTGAGGGGATTCCTTAATGCCTGATTCATCCATTCTTCGGTCTTCCTGCACTCGGTCACTTGTTTTGGAGTCTCTTTTTTCTCAATATTTCTTGCTTCCTGGTGGCTATGATACTGCTGCTGCGCATTCCCTAGCGAAGAATAACATGTCTCGTCATGTGTGTGTGTGTACAAAAAACATTTTAATTTTACACCATATAAAGATTTCCAATCTGGAAGTAAAGAGAAAACCAGGAATAATACATGCTAGAGCAAATCAACCTACAAACTCAATTCAAATCCTGATATAATTTGGTGGGGAATGGTGCAAGTGCTTTCTTCCAAAAATTAGGTTTACACACCTCTCCTCTTGTCTTCTCACAAGATGACCCCTTGGTTTCTCTTGAGGACAAGAAGTTGCCAACTTGGCGATGCAAATAGAAGTTCTTGATACTGTTAATGCCCCACATGGATACACATACAGTGTTTTCCAGCCGCCGATGTTCCTTAAAAGCAAAAAAAAAACAAATGCACTCAGTGGTGGCTTGTTTTTCAGCGGAGTTCATTTGGAGTTTAAGAATCCTAAAGTCAACTTTGGTAGTTTTAATAACGTGTGAAAACTATTTTTGTAAGGATAGGTTTTTTTGTAAAATTAAATGTTTCCAACTAATTTGTAATTTTTTGGGGGTAGATTATTATGCCATGTGTGGAACATGAATAAATATAAGGTAGGATCTTAGAATAATAATATTAAAAAACTATTTGTATTGACAATATGTTGTTAATGGTGTTTGTATGGTTGGGAGAACCACCAGGAAATATAGCATACATGAATTAGTGTCATTCACAGCCATAATTTAGGATGTTGTAGAAGGCTTCTCTCTACACATGGTGGTTGAAACTTTTGTGCAGAAAACTAGTTTTGCATAGGATCAGAGTTATCTCCATTTTTTACTTTTATTTATGTACCTTTTAACTAATTTAAATTCAACAAATTCCATGTTTAATTTTTCAGGCCCCTAGTCCTAGGTTTGATTTTTTCTTTTTGCCCAATACAATTAATTGTAAAGCTCCAAGATTGTAGAGCACTCTTCGGACTCAAAGATAAGGTTTTTTCATTTTATATATATATATATATATATATATATATATGTATGTTTTTTTTTTTGTTTTTTTTTTTGTAGAATTCTAGTTTTCTTCAATGTGTGTAACTTATTTTGTATGGTATTTTAATGTATTTTTTATTATATTTTCTCGAAGATATTAGCTACTAATATTGACAGTATTATAAGCTACTCTAATAATTCGAGAGGAAATAAAGTTTATGTATGTATGTATGTATGTATGTATGTATGTAAGACTTGTTTTGTGAGGACAGTGGTAACTTAGTTTTGAGCGGTACTATACTCAGTTAATCTAAAATGGCATTTCTTTGTACTAACACTCTCGCCGTTTCCTGCAGCTCTGGCACTAGCTGTAAGCATTGATTACCAAGACTCAGTAGGATATACCTTCCTGTTCAATTTATTACATATTTTGGGCGCAGTATTGAGAAACAATATTGAGGCAAGTGTCATACTACCAGCACTTTACGGCACGTTACCGACATCTTACAGACACTTCACTGACTGACAGGCGACTGTGGGCCAACTGTTGGTCTGTCAGCCATCTACCGGACAACATTTGGCCGATAGATGACTGACAGTCACAATTACTGACAATTGTAGCTTAGTTACCAAATCCCTAAGCTTCTTTTGTTAAGCCTTGTTTATCATCTCTCATCCTGCATACATGAGAACCATTGTCCCGGTTAAATATAAAAGCTTGGTGTAAAAATTGTTTGGTGACAGTACATATGGCCCTCATCAATCATCAGACTTTTCCAAGTTTTTGGGTCTTTGATCTGAGATCTACTACGAGTATGTACCTAGAACACACAATGCATGTAAAGATGCATGCATGTAGAGAGATTTGTTCGGTCAACCTTACTATATTTCAGATATGGAACTTTAGGTATAAAAATGTCTAATCACAAGTTTCATGTACATGCATATCACATATCTTTATGTACTATCCATGTGAGTCAACCAACTCACCTTTTTCCCCTGTTCTAACATCATCTGTCTGTGAAGCTGCATCAGTTGCATTTGTTGCGGTTCTGGCTGCATATTTTGGAACAACTGAGCCTGGGCTGCAAATGTAGCCATTGACATGCCACCAGCCTGCATGAATGGCTGGTAGTACTGCTGTAGTGTCAACTGCTGCTGAAACTGTAAATTGCGCAGCTGTTCTGCAATGGGTTCTTGGGTTCTGTAACTTATGTCTGTAGTAGAGTCCCTGATATCTCTCCTTTCTCTCTCTTTCTCTATCACAGCCTTGTCCTTTGAAGAACTATAAGTGAGAGGTTCTTCTTTCACAATAACAACTTCTGAGTCATCCCTACTGCTATCATCAGATGCTCTGGATTTTTGGTGTAATGCTGTGCCAGTAGCTGACTGCTGAGGGTTCCCTTCTGGAGAGGGTTTTGACATGGCTAAGGGGTGTGGTACAGGCGACTTTGAGGCTGCATAGGCTGTTGCTTCTCTGAGCAAAGTTTCATTCTTTCTTTCACTTCTGATAGGCTCATTCATCCCTGAAGCTCTAATTCCTGAAATACATAGTGCAAATGGGTGTTTTGCATTGCACACTTATAATCTGGACAGATAAGACTGACATAAATGAAACATGTTTTACACATTGTACGTATCTGTACCTTTCCCACTTCACCCACAACCACTTCCTTACCCTTAGACTAACTGATTAATTGAAATTAATTAAACAAACATAAAGTTTACACGGGTCTTAGCAACTTAGTGACATAGCACCATAATGCCTTAGCAGCAGGCAGCCCCCCAAAACCATCACAATAGTGCAATCTTCTAAGAACTGGAAAATAAGGATAAAATATGACAGACTGGGAGGTGCCCACCCACAGTTGCATGGAGGAAACAACAACTTTATGATAAATTACATCACTGTTGCAGCTACACAATTTTCCCTTTCCTAAACAAGCGATACCATTCTTGCAACACTTAGAACATTTGTCAACTCTCAACACATTTTTCTCTACTAAATTAAAGAAAAAGGAAAATATGAAAGTAACCACCAAGCATCAAACCTGGAACCTCTATTTCCTAACATCCCTCTTATACTACTTCACTACCAGGTTCATCCACCAAATTTCCGCAAAATTTAATTACAAAATGTGACTTTCTTAAATTTTAATGATAGAGTTGCCCTAATCTACAAATAAAAGCTAACCGCAAGCAAACCAGTGTGAATATGAACAATTAAGCATTTGGTGACTGCGCTTTACTTTATCAACAAATTATAACTAGTTTCTACCTTGTCGAGGCCTGAACTGAAGCAGATACATGTATGGCATCATCCATTCTGAAAGGCTTGGTTACCAATTATGGCATTGACCGTTAAAAATGGCATCGTTTGTTTATGAAAGGGAATTAGGTTGCAGCTACCACCCAGTGATCAAACCACCCGTGTATAAATCAAAAAGGTCTCTAAACATAAACTAAACAGTAACCAAACCTGGCCTAATGCTAGGGTGCGATGACACAGATCCCTGAGTTTTTATTCCTGGTCCAATAATTGGCAGAACAGAGGGAAGACCAGAATGAATGGCAGGTCCAGGACTTCTCTTTAGAGATACTGGTGACACTTCACCCACTGGAATAGGCACTTGCAATGTTTGTAGTTGCTTAGCTTTGTTCTCTGGCTGTGGCATCTCTGCAGATTCATCAATGGCACTTGGTCTGGGAGACGTACTTGAATAGGTTACTGCAAATATAAAGGAACATGTATTAAATGCAAGGTAACTTTTAAGTGTTATTTGATAAATAGCAAGTCAGTTATGGGCCACGTAGTTGGTGTGTTAGACTCCAGATTGAAACATACAGGTATGAGCAGTGGCTGGAGTCCTTGTGCTATGTTATTGTGTAAGACGTTTTATTCTCCAATACCAGTATATGCCACAAATGATGGGTGAAAATGTTTAATGGAATTGCATTCCACATATGTTGTGAAACAATAATACTCAATCACTTCATGCTATAGAAACAAAAGCCAGTGCTATGTATACTGTATGGCTAAATAGTTGCCAGCATAAAACAAATTAAATGGGTTCAAAAGATTAACTTTGGAAAATAGACAATATTGATTTTTTATACACCTACAAATACTTTACATGCATAGATGAACTTTACCTGATGTCACAGATGTAGCCGTGGCTGAAGTCTTATGTTCAGAGGCTTTCAAATGATTTGATGCCAATCCACCATCTGAAGCCCTTGGGTAAGGATGAGCCACGCCCACAGGAAGGGATGGCACAAGTGAATTACTACTCCTTGAAATCAAAGCTGGGTGTGGTCTAGCCAGAGCTCTGGCTGCTGCCTTGTAAGACTTTTCATGATCCTCTGTTCCTTGACCAGGAAGAGGGCTTTTCCTATTACCTCTTGATTCATTAAATCCGTAACTTGCCTTGGACTCCATGTTTTGTTTGCTTTGCTCCCCCGATGTTAGGGCCAGTGAAGTCATGAATGGTACTTTTGAGTCTGATGGAGTAAAACCTGGTGTATTTACTTCTTGCCTGATCCCCTTTGTCATCTCTGAAGGCTGAAATTCATGCTTTACTATGACAGGCTGAAAAGGACTTGATGGAGTTTTCCTCTCCACCATTGAAGAATGGACCCTGGAACCACCAATTGAAAGAGACGAAGGTGATTGAATGCTAGAGTCAAATCCTGGTCTTGATGAGGATGACTGCAATGCAGAACTGCCAGGTAATGAAATAATAGAACTTGGGCTTTTTGTTGAGGGATGATGTTCCATAGAAGCCCCAAGTTTCCTGTTTGAAGCCTCTGGAATCGGACTATGAGTTCTTGTATTACTGGTAGGTAGAGGTAAGTTTTTGTTGTTAATTTTACCATCACTATGATTCTCCTCCGCACTTGAAAGCTTGACGTTCAAACCTGCTCTTGCACTCCCAGAACCAGACAGAGAATCACTCTGATATTGAAGTGCATCAGAATTGCTACCATTCCGAACAAGTTCTGGATATCTTATAGGGGCAAGAGTAGCCTTAGAGTCAACATTTCCTTTCTGATCAACATCTGATGTCCTGATGCATTTGTCATAATTGTCATCACCATAGTTTCTACACTCAAAGAATTTGTATCTCATTGATGGTGCATCACTGTTGGTAAGTGGAGGCTCAACAGCACTTCGAGAAATGCTCTTAGAAACAAGAGCTTCCATGGAAATGCCTGTGCTTGTAGTTTTCCCAGCTATGTCATCTAAAGCTGTTTGTTTTGTTTCAACATTTCTCAGAACAGATGACTGTGCAGACAAATTCTCAGAAGAACAGGTCCATAAATCACTGTTTTCACTCTCACATTTGGATAAAGTTTTCTCGTTTTTTTCTTTGTTGATTTTTGCATCTGTGGAAGTGTTCTGTTTTTTAACATCAAAATAAAAGCTACTCGCAGGCTTAGCTCTCAGTGAATCAGAGCTCACAAAATTCTTGTCCAAGTTGACTTCTGATTTCTGTACCTGGGTTAAATAGCCTTCATTGGCAAAAGGTAACCCTCTTGAAATACTTATTCCGGAAGAATTTTTGTGGTCAATAATGGAAGAGCTTGGTAGACTAGTCACATCCTTGTTTATGTATTCAGAATCTGCAGGAAATAAAATAAATAAATAAATAAATATACATGTAATTCACTAAAATCATTTCTGGTCTGAGTCTTCTCACAGTAACTGTAAACTTCTAATGGATCCTTTTTCACTCCTCCTGTCTTTCTCCCTTCTTCAAAAAAATCAACGCTTGTTTTTAAGCTATAGAAAAGATCAGCCAATTACTGAAGAATCCATTTACTGGGCTTTTCAGAATAAAGTAAAAACTCTCATTAAAAGGTCAACAAACAGTGTCATATTAGCAGACCTCTAAGTTGCTGCTCTTAAAAAGGTTTGTTGATAATAAATGAAATAATGGTTGGCAGCGGCAACAATTTCAGAGTTCACACAATAACATCTTTATGGCACATTTGTGTTTGGGAAAAGAATGATCTGTTACTCTGAAGACATTCAGTCTTACCACTGGAAGAAGAGTGCATGTACACTGTACAATGTACCAGGTAGATATCAGAATTGTCCACTTGTTACTTGGTATCTAGTAGTCATATTGCCTGATGCTGAACATCTACCTATACCTTAAGCCCTCTTTATTCAGTAAGCATTCAATCATAACAATGCAATACATGCATAATATCATCATTTAGAAACCCTCAATTGTGAAAAAGTAGCTTTTACCTTGGCCAGGATCAATATCTTCTTCATTCTCACTGATGTCCTCAACTTCAATACCTAGCTGGTTAATAAGCCCCACTCCAGTGTCGACAGCCTGCCGCAAATCCACTGGCTGCATACCAGGAATGCTAAGCTGTTTGTCAGACTGTTTGCCACTGAAGCTGTTTTCATCAAGAGCTTTCTCCATGTCCTCAACCTGACTTATACTAATTGTCTCCCCCATGTTACTGGATTTTCCACTGCCATTTGGCCCACTAAACCCACTGTCAATAACAGTTTCCCATACCTCTTGACTGCTTTGGGATGGCTCAGATTTTATTCCAACTGTGCTAGTGTCTGGCATTTCTCTTGATAGTACTACAGCTGTGGTGGTTGTACATGTTGTCAAGTTTGTAGCGTCCTTAACCTGTTCCTTTTCTAAATTCTTTACTGCAATTTGCTGCTCATCTAGCACTGGCTTAAAGCCAGACTTTGAATCAATGTGTTTTGCTTGATCAACGTTTTTGTGGTTGTCATTTTCCTTCCTGATCTCGTGTTCACAAGCCTGTTGACATTTATCTGAGCTTTCTACAAATGATACAGAAGTGTCTTCCATAACACTGTCTTCCTCATGTGTAGGAATGGTTGAATTGGATTCTTTAGCTTCCTTTGCATCTGTTAAATCCAAACATGGTTCAGTGAGTTCCTTTTTCTTGCCACCAGATACTTTGGATGATGCATCATTCTTCCTCTCATTAATGGCAGCAAGAGCAGCAGCTAATGATGGAGACACACTCCTTGCTCTTGCACTAACGCGTGATGTCCTTCCTTTAAAACCTGGCTTAGTATCAGGTTCTTTGAACTCTTCTACAGGTGACGGACTGGTACTTGCAGATCTCTCATCTGACTGGTTTGACTAGATTACAAAAGTGAACAAGCACAACATTTTTTGTGACCTGACAAGCTAATTGTACCACCTTTCAAGGTAAAACATTCTGGAATTATCAAAAACGCCATAGTGGGACAGTTCAAAATCCCGAGGAAAATCTAAAGGCAAGTCCAGTTCTTTTTGATCAACAAAATGCCCGACTTCATCACAAACCGAACTCAAAGTTTGGTACATGTAACAAGTGGGATCTGACTCACTGTAAGATCTTGAATAAATGCAGCTGAACAATTCCCCTTTTGCACACAACTTAAATTTGTTATACCTCCCTACTCAAATTCATTTTCTGATTGGAGGAGAACATGTCACGTGTTGTGGGTCAAACGTCACTAACTCCCTAGGTGAACAAAACTCGCTAACTCCCTAAGGATACAACAACTTGAACTTCCGACTCGCACGTTGAAACTGCAGGAAATTTGTGTATCATTCAGCCTGATCTTAAAAAGCCATTGAAGACAAGTAGAAAATGGTGCCTTTTGTTTCCCCTCGACCTCAATGTTCCCCTCGGCTTTGCCTCGGGGAACACTGATGGTCTCGGGGAAACAAATTTCACTGTTTCCCTTGTGGCAAGTCTTTAAGTACTGTACTTAATGTTGCTCAAAATTAAACTACAACATCTACGACACTTCAAACAATCCACTCACTTCTTCCAAGTGTGCATGTGCTTGATGATAGCGCAATCCATTAATGTGCTTGTACTTTTTGTCACACCCAGGTTCAGGACATTCAATTAAGGTGGGAGATGGCTGAGGGGATACTGTTGTCTTCATTGTACAGCTTCGCTTTCCGGGACGTGGACCATCATCATCGTCATCCATATTTTTGGACCTTCTTTTTCCCATTCCTTTAAACCCTTGGGATTTTGGAGGAGGGCAGCCTGAAACTCCTCTCTTTCTGCCACGCAGTTTGTGCTTCAAAGGTGTGGCTGCCATTCATAAATAGAAGTTAATAACAAATTAGGTTTCAAAGAAAACATGACTTCAGGAAAACTTTTGTGATCAGTTCCAAAATTGTCAAAGATACAGTACCTTCCTTACTGACATTTCCTGCAGATGAGGATACTGAGCTATTTTTCTGTCTCCTCTTTCCCTTCACACCTTTTCCACCCATCTTCATCTCATTTTCACCTCCATCCATAGCTGGAAATCTGTAGCAAAATGATACAAAATAGTGAACAAAATGTATTAGAAAACAGTCCTAAGAAAATATGTGCGCTGATTGGTTAAAAATTGCACTTCTATAACTCAATAGAAACCCAAAACTAGCATGAGCTGTTGACGTAATGATGGCCATAGTAAAAAGAGAATTTACATTTTGATAATCAATGCTATTCAGGTGGTTTTCCTCTTTTTTGTTGCGGTGTTTCCTATAAGAAATAGAAAACACGTTCTTGTTTCTATCAAGTTTTAGTAGAATTCTACCAGTATACTAATGAAAATGCTGCAATCTGATTGGCTGAGCTACTCATATACTATCAGCCATTAGAGTGCAGTAGCTGCCAGTCATCCATGAAATGCGATGTTTTTAAAGTTTTTCCGAAGTTTTGGAAGGAATTTTAGATGTAAACAGGTAATTAATTCCTGAGAAGACTAAAGAAGCACATTTACGGTTTCTTGACTTAAAAAAAACTTGAAAATATTGAAAATGCGGGTACGCGTGTAAACAACTGCAAATTTGCCAAGGAGAGCTCGATACGTGCAACTATGTTTAAGGGTAAAGTTCAATAATGCGTGGGAAAATCACTGGAAACCGTTATTTGCGTTAATTTCCGTTAGAATTCTACTAAAACAATATTATTAGATTATTCGATCTCGATTTCTATGAGGCGATAGCTGATTCGGCCTTTGGTCTCATCAACTATCACCTCATAGAAATCTCGCGCTCATAATCTAATTGTTAATTAGTATAAATCTTCTAGCATTCTATCACAAATGCTGTTCTCTGATTGGCTACACTACCCACTATTCAGTTATAGATAGTGAGTAGCGTAGCAGCGTGTGCTAGTTAGGAAAATTAACACTGCTTATAGGCATTTTCGACGTGTCTGTGAAGAGGAGTTAGATAAAGTTTTGAATGACTAGTAGATTTGTACTACAACAATAAGATTATTTGCTCTCAATTTCTCTGTGTGATAGTTGACTCCGGCTGTACCCTTGTCAACTATCATGCAACAGAAATCTTGTGCTCACTTCTCCCTGTACCACAGTTACATGTATACAAAGTACTGTAAATGTCGTAATGAATTTAATACCTTGGACTGGCCCAGGCATGTCTTGAACAATCCATCAGAGAGCCACAATAAAATTTGTTTCTCCATTTGATATTAACAACCAATACTCCTGAAATAGACATACACCATGAAGCACATCGAAATGGAAAATAATGTCATACAACTACATGTACAAGTCGTCATTAGTCAAACCTGGCATTTATATGCGACACTGGTATTAATGTCACTACCAATCTCATTGAAATGCAACCCAAGAACCAAATGCCAACAGTTGCCAACAACAACATGCCAACAGTCGTTAAACTTATGGCAACCATGTCAAATGAACAGGCTACACAGTGATTTCCATATTTTTAAAACAAATGTGGCATTCCTATAACACATATTAGGAGCACACAATTGATGGAAGCAAATCGCCAAATGCCTGTGGGAGTTATTTGAGGGTCGCATACCAAAGAAATCAGTGGTGATTGAACTTATAACTTTTGATTCTACATATTGTGACTATAATTATTATCCCAAAACCTAGTGACAAAACCAATGAGTACCCTTACCTCCGATTTCATGACAGACTATCCCATGGAGAGTCACAGGGACACCAGGAGTAGCAGGTGATGAACTGTTCTCATCTCCTGGACACACAGAGTTTGGCAGCTTTTCTAGAAGACTGGCTAATGGAATATTACCATCCAAACCTGTCATGAATCCTTGTAGTCCAGCAGGAAACATCTGATGGGACAAATTGATTACTGTCTATTGACACAAGCAGCTTCAATTAAGAAGCTTTTTCAATTTTTAGAGCCATTTTAAATTTAGTGTTGAAAGTAACCAGGCAATTATATTTTGGTTTTGGTTTTACTACAATTTGAGATTGGCTGAGTAGTCTAGATGCTATGCAACTGGTTTGGTTTTGCAATACTCAATTGAAAACTGCTCAAAGACATACAAAAACCACCTTGGTTTAACAATGCCCTGCAATCCTTTTACCAATTTCTGCCCTGATTAAATATTTCAGACCAGAAAAAGCTCTTGCTGTTTTCTGGTTCTCTGAGCCATTAAAGTGAGTTTAGTTAGTATATCCCAGCTTTATGGACACCTGAAAAATTTTTGGTTCATCCCTCAAGCGCTTATTCATATGAAGAAACACTTTGACTGTAGTGTAATTGTATGCAAGACTGGTGAGGTAATTTCAGACATTAAAAGTTAAGACCATATTCGTATTCCCAGTAATGGACTGGGACTGGCATGAAATGGAGGCTCACACGGGAAATATCATTAAAAAGAGATACATGTAAATGTCATTTACATTTTGAAAAGATGCACTAGCTCCTCAGTTTCAAGCTTGTTCCAGTCTGATACTGGGAATATATACACGTGTATATGTTATTGGTCGGCTGGGAGGTCCGTATAGGGAAAAACTGTGACCGCAGGCTGAGGGCAGCATTTTCAAGCCCGAGGTCACAGTTTTTCCCTATACGGACCGACCCTAAGCCGGCCAATAACATTTTTATCTTTTTTTTTCTTGCCGTAAACTGGCTTACAAGTGCGTTTGTTTACGCAGCTTAGCCATTGAATTGGCTTACGCGCTGTCTACAAACCATTCGCAAAAAATCTAACGAGCGAAAGAACGAGTAAATCAGATACTATACGAAGAAAGATGTATAAAAGAAGAGAATTATTTCGAACTATATGTTAGTGCATTTAGTTCCCTAGTTAAGGTCTCCAAAATTGTTTTCCAGGTGTGAATTTTTGTTTAAGTTTGAAGACCTTTGAAGTTGTACTACAAAAACAGTTTTTGTTGATCATTGCAAAACACTCACTGAATTAGACTTTTCTACCATAAATTGAGTAGCAGATAACGAGAAAATTCGTTAAGTGTACTCCACAGCAATTCTCTGAAGTACAGCAACGATTAGAGAGGGAAACTCGCCTGAAATTGACTAAGTTTTTACTTAAAATTGTACAGAGAGACACACAGGATTACGCGCCATTACAGCACCGAGCAACAAACAGCCAAACAAACGCTCACAACTTCAAAAACTTCAATTGAATTTACTTAAAGTAACTTTCCTTGCCATCTAAAGGTGAACAGAGGTAAACTTGCATTAATTAATCGTCTTTAAAAGTGAAAAAAGGGTGAAAGATTGACAATAACCGCTAATTCATTCACGAAAATAGATCAACTCGATGGATTCCGCCCGTTGTAGCGGTCCGTATGAGAGAATTCTGCCCGCTCCAGGAACCAATCAGATTGCAGGATTTGTTGAATTCCGCCCGCTCACGAGCCGAAAAAAAGATAAGAATAATTATGGCCTCCTAAAATTCTTTTCCTGTTTTATACACATTAAGGTGGCTGAAAACAGATTCCAGTACTTTGCAAGACTTAAGAGTTTGATGGGTCATTATAACCACTCTATACCAGTTGATGCCAAAATCATGGTATCAACAAACTGCCCAATCATCGGTGAACAAGTTGCTGTTAATATCGTGGCTCAATAGGTTACCATAGCAACAATATGACATGCTAAAAACACCCTTAATTTTAGCTTTAAGCGCTCATAACTCAAAAAGGAGCTCAGTGACTCCCATTTTTTATTATCGAATTGTAATCAGCATGATAAGATGTAATTTTTTGCAAAGTTTGACAAAAATTCTGCGAAGGGGGTTCAGAGCCACCTTAAATTTTTGAAAATTTGTAATGACCCATCAAACTGTAAGTCTTGGAAAGTACTGGAAACTGTTTCCAACCACCTTAACTGAGCATGCAGTAATGGTACAGTACCTCTTGATCATCTGACTGCTCCTGCTTGATTTTGGTTTCCTTCCCATTCTTTTCATTGCCATTTAAGGAGATATCATCATCATCGTCTTCGTTTTTACTTTCCTCTTCATCCTCATCATCATCATCATCCTCTGCCTCATCATCATCATCTTCATCATCATCGTCTTCATCTTCATCTGCATCATCATCTTCATCGTCTTCGTCACTACCATTATCTTCTCCATTGCCGTCTGCTCCAGAATTACCACCGTTGCTTGAACTGTTCTCGTAATCTCTGGTGCCTTTGGAGATCTTCCGACCACGATTTCTTCCACCACCTTGGGACTTTTGGTTGTACTCCTTGTTATCACTTTTCCTTCTCCCACGACTGACCATGCGACCTTGCTTCATGGTCTTACTAGGATCGACACGCACATTATTTACCTCAGGGGTGTTCTCTTGGTTAGTCACAATTGCATCCTCCTTGGAGGGTCCAGAGTACATATCAGAATTAGAGCTGATAACGTTGTTTGATGCATTTTCAATATTTTCAACAATTCTTGAAGATAAGTTTAAATCAGCTGTTCTTTGCCCATTACATATAGGCATGTCATTTTTCAAGTCTTCTCCAACTTTATCAAGGCTATCTCCATGTGGAGCCTTTTCTTCTTTTTCGAGATCCTTATCCTGAGGTGTACAAGATGTTAAACCAACTGATACTGTCATCATTTAAACACCACAGCTAGCTGTCTGCTACAGTGAGCCTTGAACCATACATTCACTGATTAATGATTCATAATTCTAAAGGAATTCAAAGACAAAGATCAAGACAATGAATTTTTAATCATAAATATGTATATATGTTAAGTAGTAAGAGGTCGATATTGAGGAAATATTGAATGTGTGTGTGCTTTTTACAAGTTAATGATAAATAATCATTACAATATTCCACTGGAATAATTAACATACAGCTCTCTCTTCCTTGGCAATGAAACATTTTCAAACATATACATTATGCAAGTCACAAATCCTGACTCTCAGAAAAGAAAATCAAAAGTGCAAACAAATGGAAACTATATGTAAATTTTAAATTGGGTTGCAAGTATGTCTAAAGGATTATAATTCATAAAAAGGTCTCATTTCAGTGATTATACGTCAACATGTTATATGTGAAATGACAGAATCTGCTACAGCAGTTACAGTAGTTGCTTCATTTAGGGCAAGAGATTTCTTATCCTCAGATATCAAGCTTACAAATAAACAGCCATTTGCATGCTTGAAATTTTCAATAGCTCTAAACAGTATATTAACAGTAATGTACCACTAGACTAACTTTTGCTTAGGGAGAGTTAAATATTTTCTTGATATTGATTGTTGACTGGGCTTCTGTGGCTGTTATAAAAAACCCTTTGTTTAAGTTGTTTTTGTCAGTTTCCTGAGAGACAGAGTAACAGGATCAATATTTTTTTTACTAATGTATGTAGCTAATTATACCTCTGTTAGATGTCACTAGAACATGCAAATTTACAGACTAAATTTCACTAGAGATCTAGACTGCCTAATAATACGATCTTCAATTGTAGAGAACACTGCATTACATACATTTATTAAAAATTGTGCAAAATAGTGCTGGTTTTCTTAAGAACAATTAGAACGTTGCATATTTGTGATAACGTTATGCTTTGTTATTGATATGGTGTGAAGTATAATATCAGCAACACAGAAAAGAATTTGCATTTTATTACTAAAAGACATCTTGCATTGATTATAATAAATTACTTCCTTGGCAAGTGTCCTTCCATTTGAGATACATGTAGATGAAAGCTCTAAATAAAAATATAGTAGGGCTAATCCCCTTATCTGTATATTATAAATTTTCTCTTTTCATTGATTAAAAGAATTTTGAGCTACATTAAGACATCCACTTGATGTTTGTCATTATTCTCATCACGGCACCTCCTTAAAACTGTATTGGCCTTAGTAGGTTAAACAGTCTTGTGAAGTAAAAAGTCCGTATCATATCACACAAGACACCATAGAGACAAACCAAACACACCTGGCTGAAATTAAAACAAGCTAATTATTGGCAAACTGCAGGCACTTGATGTTAAACTTTTCTTAAACTAAACCCAGCCACATGTTACCAGTAAGAATTATTGTTACCAGAATTAAATTAAAAAATACTAGCTGACACACTTCAGCTGTAAGAAATGCAAAAACAGCATCTCAAAACTTTAACACACTTATCAAAAATGTTCACACAAATATTACTAGATGGTGTACAACACAGCTACGAAAAATAATAACTTGTATTGTTGGAACTATTAGTTACTATGATTAGTAAAAACATGCTGTTTAAATATTTATAAAAATAAATGCAAATTTGTCGCAGGTCAATTCATAAACACACTTAAGGAAGCCACGCTTCACTTCACAACTCATTGCACTTAATATCTCTTTTCTTTGTCTTTGCTAACAATATAAAACACGAAAAAATCGTTTCTAGCCAGTACGTCTAAAATGTTTGAGAGCCCATATTGAGATTACTTATCCTTTTAACAGTATAGCATTGATTTTTAAGATGGAAGGTTTGCTTTGAATACAAAAGTTACAATACAGAGACCCTCAAGAACAATTAACAATGGTTATCATGTGAAGTGAACAAAAGAGGGCATTTCATTGGTCGATCAGTTTTGTACCAACTGTTCAAATAAACGAGGGGGCAACAAAGTCAAGCCTACCACTGGGAAAAACACAGAAGACAATACTCCACAAAAGATTTACCCGAGCGACAACGTAGATAACCAATATCGAGCAATGTTTGATCGCTTTATCAAAATGCGAAGGCTAATAACTTCACGTTAAGTTGTTTTCACGGTGTGAACCGTAAAGAAGTTTCCTGCGGTTTTTTTAAAGTGATTATCGTCCCCGGATCGACTAGGCAAATGTAAAATTAGCAGGGTTTTTTTTCGATGGAAATGGGTTAAAAAAATAATCCAGGTAGACAAAAAGAATAATCATCAAAGGAAAGGTGATCGCCAGAATCGTGCCGCAAAACTTCATTTTAGAAAGGTAAAATCCTTTAATCGCGTTGATCGTAGTTTTACGACATACCAAACGAGTTTAAAAAAGCATGGAGTTGTGACGTGGTCTGGCTTATAAAAGGATTTGAATTTTATCAAAAGTTTTGCTTACGTCAGTGTCTCGCCTGAACGATCGATGAAGTTTAGAAAACAAAATACTATTTTACTCCAGTAAAAACGTTCCGCTCGGAATAATAAGTGTCATATTCAAGAAAAGCATTTAAAAATATAAACGGGCACAGCTCAAAGAATGGCTGGCACTTTAAAAGTTCTATTCAAGCAGACGATCGCGAATTAAAGGCTCCCCCCTGGCATGCAAGATTTGCGAACATGTATCGAGTTATCTAAACAAAATATCAACACATTTTAATAACTCGATCGTTTATCATGTCCATCAAATGTCGGCAAATTTGAGAGAATTATGCAAGGACGCATTTTATTGGCAGAATAGTTTCAAATCACTGTTCTGTAAAATATTTTCCTATTACAAGACACCGACTAACGTTCACGCAAGATATTACTTGAAAACGCGTGAAATTGTTCACAGGTCACTTGGCCGTGTTGAAGAGTAATATGAAGAACTTATTACCGTAGATAAAATGGACAACTATCTAACCTTTTACCTGTCACAAGAAAAGCACTGCACCATTTGTCTCAAAGGTTAAAACTTCACGAGTGGCATAATCTTTAAAACACAAAACATAAGCCTAAATTCACCTCAAACAACGGGGAATTGAAGAACGAGAAATTGTTTGCGCGGCAACGACAACTATCAAGCTACGACTTTCCAGTCCGAGTAAAATTGTCTCTTAGGGGAAAAAAGCCGATTTTACGTGGGTTATAAGCTGTATACAAATCTTTCACCGAATGTGACAAAATTAGAAATTCAAATCGGCCAGCGATGTTTGTTATTCATAACATTACATATTCGTCGATCACTCCGTAAAATTATGATTTTCGCCTTTCGAACTGAAGGAAACGCTCTTATAAAATGTTCACCAAGAACAACTTGCATTCGAGAACCCTTTATGAAAAGACTTCCGACAGAAACTCTGAATTTCCTGAGATTTTCTACATTTTACAATTCACGCCATACACATTCAAAGATGCTTGAAATACCAATTGCTTCAAGACGGATCGGATAAAAAACTATAAAACGTGGTGCAAACCTCGTGAAACTTGGCTCCTTTGACTCCAGTGGTTAGTCCAATTCACCGGGGTTCTGGTCGCAGTAACTGTTCCGTTTTTCGTCCAAAGATAAAGATTTTACAGCAGTTTCAACAAGACGAGTGAAAATAGATGCGAGCTACAAAAGGGTCGGGCGAGATGTGAGCCTCACGACCAATCAGTAACGGAACTAACCAATCAGACCGCTCCATTATCATGTCACGCTTGACACGCAATGTCATACCGCACCGCCATGGCTTGTCAATCAGAAATTATTATTTCAAAGAATAAGTTTTTTCTTGAATTTTTTACATTTTCTATATAAGCGGCAGCACCGTCCTTGATATCACGCTAGTTAGACTGAGAATCATTGAAAAAGGCCAAAGTAAAACAACAACTAAAGCGGAAAATAAAACAGGAAAAAGGCTAAAATTGGATAACGTCTGACAACTCTCGAACTCCAATGATGCTGAAACGCTTTCAGATCTCTTGAAACGGACTCTGGAGTTCTTGACAAAACCAAATAGAACGCAGAGACGTGGAGTAATTTTGTTTCTTCTGCGGTATGCCATTAATATATTGCGCGAATTTGCGGGTAGAAATCTAATTTATTCGCCTGTCTTGGTGACACAACAACACTGTTCAGAGGTGTAATGTGTTGTTAACCCGGAGAGGTTTGCCCTGGAGTACTGCCAAGGCCCAACACTATTGTTTACAGGCAGTCAACCGTAACAGCCTTGGACAGCCATGGTTATTAATTTTCTAGTAGTTTCCTGAGAATGAATACACAGCACATTGACTTTGAAGAATAGCCGCCCTTGGACTGCTACTCTCCAAAGCGAATATTTTATTGATACCACTTCGAAACCAATTAGTCACTATAGACAAAATCACCTGGGCTTGAACTTAAATTTACAAGGCAACGGAGACAGCGATGACAATCGGGCCAAATTCTGCAAATTTATTTAAATCAATTTCAGGTCGATTTCTTATCAACATGTATTCATTTTCATTACGGTTATAAAAATATCAAGTGCAAATCGCTTTTTACAATCTATGAGTAAACTGACTTGTCGATGAAAATAAAAATTGTCACTTGCAACCACAAACAAAAATCTATGGCACTTGGACCAAAAAAGAAAAAAAAATAATGTTATATTAAGTGTAATTGTTTTCTTTGCGTTTATAAATGGAAATTTCTAATGTAAATTTTTTGGGTCAAAAATAAAGAACCTCGCGCATAAATTACTTACCTGTTTTCTTCTTCACTTGAGTAAAACAGGAATTAAAAACCGGTAAAACGCTTTTGGTTTCAGCAGACTTCCGTTTCAGAAAGAAAAATAGCAAACGATTCAAACTGAAAACGAGCTGCCGTGGAGGCGTAAAGAACTGTGGTCTAAGGAACAATAATCCCACATTTAGCACACGTGCATAAAATCAACACAACAAAGAATATGATTGGTGCAACCTTGAACCATTGAAACCACTGAAAAGCATAAATTATTTAACAACTGAGCTAAAGGGCTGTTCAATTGAATAATGTTTCCTTTTTATAGGAAGCAAAAAGGCTTTCTAATGATTTAAATTTAACAACAAACATGTAGACAGGAAATTCGACTTGACATGACATTTTAAATACTCTCTTTTGAACAAAAGGTTTTAGAATAAAACTGCGCGAGCGACTATGAATTATTCTGTCGTGAAGTGAACCGATTATATGAATGAAACAATGGAAAGTGACAGTATTTTGAAGGGTTAAACTAAAAGAGAATTAAAATCACGACTGAAATATAAGAAGCGACGAAGAAACTTTGCACATTGCGCGGGTCAGTGAGTCCCAGAGAGATTTTGAATCAGAACGAAGAAGCAAAAAAAAACATTCTGTCGAGGTTCAACATAAGACACCCGTAGATCAGAACCGATTTACACCTATTTTACAGGCGACTGTCTGGCAAGCTGACAACTTTAACAGGTTGTGAAAATTAAAAAAACAAATCACTAAAAATTAAAGACCAACAATAACTGAAACATGGGAGAAAACGCTGATGGCATTCTTGAATGAATTGAAATCTCGGACGGAGTCGGATTATTGAATCAACTATAAATTCTTGCACCGAAACAGAGCGAGTGCACATATCAAGTCATGTACAATCAAAACGATTATCTCGGAAGATCACGAATTAAATTAAGTCTCTTATAATTCTCAAATTGGAATATAACAGCAGATAAAATCAAAGAAGTTTCGCTACTGAGATCACGCGCATGCGCACTTACCGCTCCAATTAGAAATATTGCGGTAAACTAAAAACAAATTGTTTTTAATTTCTATTTATTTTTTGCGGTGTGCTTACATTCATAAAAAGTCACGTAAGACTTGAGAAAGGTTTAATTTAATTAAAGAGGTTTGCAGCTGACTATTCTAGGATGAGCATTAATATTTCAAAGAAAGAATCAGCTTGATCTGATTTATAAAACATTAACGACAAATATTGTTGAATTTTACTTAAGAGCGAAAATGTTTCAATTAGTGGCCTCCCGTTGAAATCAAACTCAATTTAATAATTTGGCGATAGGAATCATCAACTGACCTAAAACTGCATTAGTTATGGATCAGAGCTGGCAAAAAAAGAAAAAGACAGAAAACTTCGATTCGTTGTACTTTGTTCTAAAGCCCTTCCGTCTGGGTTAAAATTATTTTTGACCTCGCTTAAAAAAACAAATGCGGAGATTAAAATGATAATTTTAAGCCGAAATGGTGCCCATGGTGGGAAAAATAGACAACGCCGGGAAACTTCGCTGATACAATCAAAAACAAAACCCTATTTAACAGAAGTTTTCCCAAGATAGTATTAGACTATACCTTCTTCCAGTCAGTATTGTTGCAAGGGAACTGATAACATGTGTTTTATCCCAAGCGGATGTTATTGTAACATTTCCTTCCCTTTCGACTCAGAAAACAAAACTAAACTTCAATATTCAGTATTCTATTGGATGCGACCTTTGGGCGCTCAGGACAAGTTTAAAATACAATGTCCATAGAAAATGAAAGCGACGATATCACGACCAGTTGTAATTCTCAATATTCTTTCTACAGAGAACTGACCAAATATACAATTATTATGGACAAATTCAATACAAGAAAACTTTTAAGACCCCAAATTAACATAGATATAAACACGTTTAATTTAGAAGAATAATTGCCGGAGTTTATAAATGTTTTCTTAAAAAAATGTTTTGATATTAAGAGAAAACAGATGTCCGCATCTCAGGTGCGCGGGCAGTCTCGTCTTGTCTCGTTCCCCCGGCTGCGCGGAGGATTCCAAGCGAAAATGAAATGGGCTAAAGCAAGAGAGAAGGATCTCTTACGCGATATCCTTATATTTGGAAAATCATAAAAAGATGCCCCTCCAAATCTCAGACAAAACGTTTAAACGTTTCCCTTTGGTTCTAAATACGAGTTTATGGGCTTATTTTCCGCGTTTTGCGATTAATGGTTCCTGTTACAAATCCCCTACCGTTGAACTTGTATCGTATTTCGAAAGAGAATTTTTGCCTTTAAATCATTTAAAGTAATAAGCCTTTAGTACTAGATCTTTCGATCGCGATTTCGATCGCGAAAAGTAAATTAAAACGTTTCAAACCAAAACAACGTAATTTCCGTTTTTTCTTGCTTTGGAAATAGGCCAGCCGTAGCTGTCTGCAAATGTAGGCATTTTATCCGTAATAACAAAAGAAACAGGGCATTTTGCCAAAATAACAACAAAAGAAATAGGGTCGATAACATGCCATACCAGCCTCCCACGCAGAAGTTCTTAGGCTTGTCACGCGTAAGACCGTCTGCGTAAGAGGCTATAATGCCATTGACCTCTTTCATAAATGGCTGCCAGTTTAAATTCTTTTGTATTGATTTAAATTAGCCTTACTAACCTCGTTTCAGAGTAAAATTTCTTTTGAATTATCAACTTCAAAATGAGGTCAGTAAGGCTAATTTTAATACTGGCAAAAGAATTTATAATTTTCCGCCATTTATGAAAGTAGTCTATACCTGAGCGGTTTTTAAATCCCGCACTCTTGCCTAGTTTCTAGGCCTCTTAATTCGCTGCGGTCATTCCCTTCCGAGTTAAGGCCTGGGGAAATCTCGTACGGTAGCTAAAATCCCAGGCAAAAGAGCTGGGACACAAAGTAAGTTCTCTCCTCCCACCCCACTTTCAATGTTGTTAATCAGGTGGATTTTTTCCCTTTTTGTTGGAAAAACGCGATATTTTCCCACATTGATTAGGGGGGATGGGTGATA
>JAHPZR010015317.1:0-30092 GCA_019787425.1 Platygyra sinensis | reverse complement strand
CTCCCTCTATGTCAAGCTTTTATCTACAACCATGTTGACAGATGAGGATTTAATCGTCAATTCTTGGTGTGCAAATTATAAAAATAAATTAACGACTGGATTTTTCTTAAAAAACAAAAAACCATTATTTAAGCTTTGTTTTCAACAAAGCCCTGTTGCCATGGCAACAGCACACACCCTAGTCAAAATGCGAGAATAAATATTTCTGTGGTTAACCTTGACTCTTGCAAAAAATGGGCGTCTTCAAAGCATAAATAGTTAAAAGTTACGGTGAATTAGGCACAGGCACTTGAAAACTGTGTTCGGCCACCTTAAAAATATGCAGGAATTCAACGTTGAAAAAATACTGTTCTAACCAAATGAAAGAAACGTGACAGAAAGCGGTTAACTTTAAATAACAATATAATACATTTTCGTTCAAGATAAGGGAAAATATACTTATCTAAAAGTGAGAGTTTGAGTTTTTACCGACGAACTGTTGCAGTCATTTCAGGTCATTGAATTTAACTTCCACTAAGTTATCCTGTGCATTACCATTTTTAAACTCGTGAGGCGCATTGCGCGAAACGAGTTATCGTGAGTTGTGGGCAAATGTGTCGCTCGATGGGCTGTAAACTTTATGCAAATGAGGTACGCTCGCGGCTTAGTTTTAAATTGCTGTCTATCTTTAATTAAAATAAGCTGTTTTAAAGGTCTAAATTAAAAGATATATTAAAGTTAAAGAAGACTCGGCTACCGAAAATCGTAAAATCGATGAGCAGCACAAGTTCTCACTGGATGCTGAATTCGTATGGATTTTACAGAGGAAGTCGTTGAAGTACGGTTTTATGGTATGGTTAATGCGTATATTAGCGAGTGAAATGATATAAACACAGAGCTATTTTATTTTGTATCGCTAAAAATAAAGGGAAAAAAAAAGAGACAAAAAAAAGAAATTAAATATATCGGCCCACACCCGGAGTCGATCGCGGTACATTCGAACGCAGAGATGTCCCTCTCAGTACCACTGAGCTATGTCAACATTCATTAACACGCCGACGTAAAATAAACATCCTAATTAGTTGAAGAAACTGAACACAGAAAGGCTGACCGTACGGTTGGGGTTAACTGTTTTGTATTTTCCAATATTTCGTCAGGCACGGCCTGACTTCTTCAGGGACTGTCTCAGTCCCTGAAGAAGTCAGGCCGTGCCTGACGAAATATTGGAAAATACAAAACAGTTAACCCCAACCGTACGGTCAGCCTTTCTGTGTTCAGTTTCTTCAATCATTTAAATTTGCTGATCAGAACCTACCAGGTTCCGGTACTTTTGATTTGTCCGTTGGCCCTTTCTAGAGTTTAAAGCTTTTTGTTCATCCTAATTAGTATCAACATATTAGAGACCCCAGACAACTCAGCGGGCTCGAGTCTGTACGAGGATTTTCTGGGGCTAATTTGTCCTTACCAAACGACTGTCAGAGAGTATATTTGGTGTTTGTGGATTTTTCGGACACTCGGGAGTGCTTTTTTAAAGCCAAGAGGTCACATGTGTCATTCGTCGGCAAATAGAGTCGCAACGTTTGTTTTGAGGGAAGGTCTATATGGCTTGTTTTTGCACCGAGAACTCTAAAGTCCGGGATCGTTATCATTTTTGATAACCTCACCAAAACAAACCATAAACCAATCGTTGCACAGGATTTCGTTCACGTGACGTTATTTGGTAGCAACAGTGTATAATTCAATATGCCGGTCGACGAGGCGCTGCGATGAAAGGGGCTACTCACAACATCACAATGCAGCGTCATTGAATTAAATTTAGGTTTGCTTCATAATAGGTTATGGGATTATGGAATAAAAACAGAAATGTATGGAAGAAAACTGTCTTCGTCCAAAGTTACTGCGAATTTAATTTCCACACCGTGTGATATTTGTTCCGCGAGTAAAATGACACAGCGAAGGTAGACAACAAATATTCTGTTCACAAAAGCGTTGTTTATTGACACTAATATGATAATAGCTTCCATTTTCCCTCAGGCTTCATTTTCTTGGTAGCGAGCGAAGCTGCTTGTTCAATAGTCTGTAGTAAATAAAAACGAAAAAGTAACAGTAAATACATCTTGAAGAGCTGCAACTTAATTTCGTTTAGTTTGCGTGATAACAAACAGTATAACTTGTAACAGTTAATTCAACAGCCAGGCTCGGCGTAGTAACACGTAAAATGCAAGTAGCTAACATGTTCACGGAATATTTGTTCCTCCAGAGCTAACATTTAGAGAGCTTAAAACATATCTGGCAATACAAACGAGCCGAGAGAGAAGAAACCTGGTAAAAAACAGAGGTGTCAAACTCTACAAATTTCACGCTGATTGTAGCGGAAGCCAACCGGCCTGACATATGACCTATGTCCTTCCAAAACCACGGGATTTTTGCTTAGCGAAATATTCAAAGATCCCCAGATCGTACCAAACAAAAGGGCCAGATCCTTAGAGATATACTAGTTCGAGCAAAACTTCCTAAAGCGGCTATTACACGCGGATAGGCCTGTTACCCCATTGTTGTCACTCGCTGAATCCAACGATAAGCTTCATTATATTAATGACTGGTGTGCCAGAAAACTGACCTAGTTTGGCCGGCATTTCTTGAAAATATCTCAGGACCACGAATGTGTGGACATTGAATCTTGGACTCAAAAATATAGGCAACTTACCTTTTAATGCATTTGCCGATTGACCGTCTCAGGCGATAAAATTAATACCTCACGTACGTCAGGCAAACATTAGGCGGGGATGAATAAAATCGCTGTCCTCTTCAGTGTCGATATCATGTCGTTCGAATTCAAGCTTGAATTTTTCTTTAGGTCTTGCAGAAGTCCTTTTTGAATCGAAGACGCAGTCTTGCCACAAAATCGACATAAATTTGCTGTTTTGATTCTATGGGTACCAGCCTCCGCCATCTCAATACCTAGGAACACATCAATTACAGATGTAGATATGGCCGCCGTTACGAACAGCACATCGCAAATCAAAACAACCCCGTGCACTTTTTTCACAGATCGTGCACAACACTAAAAACAGATTAAATCCCAAGTATATAGCGTGAAGATTAACGACATATTTTTTGATTGTCGCAAAAATCTGCAAACAACTTAAATCTAATGACAAAATGAAAAACATACCTGATCTGTATGCAAAATTGCAAGCGCTGTTTCACTTTACGAGTAGCATTTTACATCGTTTACGCTGGTCTTCAGCCGCCATCTTCAAAACACGCGAGGCTCTTCCTTTCTTGGTACTTATCGAATAGAGTTATGGGTAAAACACCCGAGCATAATCGAACAAATAACGAGCAAAGCGAAGTGAATACGAAAATTCCCAATTTTTGAAATGGCCGCCATTATATGACGTCACATGGTTATCAAAAATGATAACGATCCCGGACTGTCTTAGCAAGCTACACACAACACAGTTAAGCCTAAACAAGATGTTTTGTTCAAGAAGCTTGATTTCGAAGAAATCGGAGTGAATCAACGTAGTAGTTAAAGAATACATTAATCGTCGCGATCACTGACTGGATCTGGAGAGAGTTTAAGGTGGCTCGATCGGATTTTTAATAATAATAATTGATATTTAAACAGGGTAACCCCTTCAGTCACAGGACTGGTATCAACGGGGGCCCTGTATAACATTAAAATAAAAGAGAGTAGAATTAATTATTAATAAACATATATCAATAAATATTACGTATAACTAATAAATATTACGTATAACTCTAACTACAATAAAAAGGAGTGCTAACATGATCGAATAAAATGTTCTAAAAAATAGCTTAAGAATAAAAAGCGGAGATAGCCAGGAAACGGTCCTTAGGTGGTAAAGTCTTAATGTTCATTGGAAGACTATTGAATGCCAATGCACCGTGATAGTAAAAAGACTTTTTAGCGACATCTAGATGAAATTTAGGAAGAATGATGTCAGTGATTGACGATCTAGTACATCTTTGTTGGTTGTCGCTCTGGCTGCGTAACATGAAATAGTCTTTAAAATATAAAGGAACTTCACCGACCAAGCACTTGTTAACTAACAGTACACAGTGCTTTTCCATAGATCTTGTAAGAGGCGGCCAGCGAAGATTTTCAAGTATTGATTCCGTGGTAATGTCAGGTTTAAAACCGTATACGATTCTCGCCGCTCGTCGTTGCAGGCGTTCAAGACACTTTCTGTTAGTGCTTCCCAAAGGGTAGAAGCACGTATCACAATAACTTAATATCGGTAGCACCGTAGACAAAAAGATCTTATTTGCTGCTTCCGTGGATAAACAACCTCGTAATCGTGACAGGAGGCCGAGTCTGCTGGCAACTTTTGACCTTACATAGTTTATGTGATCGTTGAAAGATAAACACTCATCTAGTAAGACTCCTAGATACTTGAAGGACTTTACTTGGTTAACTTCCTTCCCTTCCATGCAAAGCAGACCATTGGATTCAGATCTAATTAGCCTCTGCCGAGTTCCAAATACAAATATCCCGAGCTAGCACTACAATAACAATAAATGTTATTGAAGTTCCAGCTCGGGATATTTTAGCATGCTTCGGAAATTTACCGGAAAGCAATCGTGCGTTTTATGAATTCATGATATACAGAAATGTACAATAGCATGGTGATTCGAGATAAAAGAAAATTATAATGAAGACAACAAACAACATGAGTGAAAATAAGCGCAATATTTTCCTGAGTTGACGCTGAAAATTAGCAGCCTTAAAATGTTTCAATTTATTTGAAACTCCGGTATGACGTTAAATATGGATTAATCTTATTGAGGGCCAAGTATAAAAAAAATTCATCGAGTGGTTTTTAATTCACACCCAATTTAAGAATTTTAGGGCCAATTTTTGATAAAATGAAAAATAACGGCCTACACCAGTTGATATTCACGCCCATGTTTTTTAAAATCAAACGGAGCGATTTCTCTGAGATTTTCACTCGAGGTAATGATATGTTAGAAGATTCATTTAAAACCAGAACGCCATTTAGTCAAGTCTTGTGGACATAGTTTGCAATAACATTTAAAACAAGCATGTTTTTGTTGCATATTGACACCTTGAAAATTCACTCGCAATTTTCTCGAAAACGCTCTTTTAGATTTTTTTACAATTTTGCCATCGTTGAGCCAGCTATGTCAAGTCCGAGATCCCGACGTCGTATTTCCGAAATTTTGTCTTGTGGCAAGTTATTCGTTATTATGTAAAATGGGGCATGGCGTCATTTCGTTGCTATGGTAACTTAGATCTTGATGAAATGTACCCCACTTGAAACTTACATCTTTCTCTAGCACACCACTAACGTTTGATTTCCTGTTGGATTGATAATGGTGGTGCTCTAGTCGCTCAAAGTTGAATGGTATCGTGACTCAAAAATCCGATCGAGCCACCTTAACATTCACCATTACGGGCCGTTTGTGTTGGACGTTTTTCGACATGGTGAAAGCAAAGTTGTTGACACAGTTTATCTTGTTATTTTTCGTTTGATGTCCTTGAAGAAAGACCAGGTGTCCAGCCTGAACGGGAAAGGAGTCAAAGCTGTAGTTTTGGGGCCAGAAAGTTCTGACACGGAAATTAAGGATGCTTTTGAAGGTAAATACAAAGTCCGTGTGTTTGCTAAGTCGGTGTTCTGTCAAGTGGGTTTTGAATACAGACCGCGAATTTAAATCAGTTTCCTGGACTTTACAAAACAAAAAGGTAATGTACAGTATTACATCCAAGTTTGATTCAAATGTTTGAACCACGAGTAAAGCCACGGCCGATGAACTGACTGCAAAAGCCGTCGGCAAAAACTCAAGCTCAGTCCGCACGTGAAGAATTAGTTTAAACATGCTGTCACTATCACGCAGCGAAGCACGTTTGCGAGATTTTGAACACTTTTCCCTTTTTAAGGTGATTCCTCAGTATTGCATTGCGCATCCCTACTGCGCAGGATTGTTGCGTCATAAGCGCGCGCAAATGAGCGCGAGCACGTGCAAAACGTAAGAAATTTCCTACAAGCAAGGCTTGACAGCGAAATAAAAGCTCGTTTTCTCTTAAACGAACATGGTGACCTATATTTTTTATTGCATAATAATAGTACCCAAGTTATCCTCTTCAATCAAAGAAAATTTTTAAAAAAATTATCGGAAGGAAAAAAAAATATAGTTGAAAGCGTGCACAAAACCGTTACTCTAGGATGTAAATCATGACTACGAAAACATCGACTCAACGAACGCATTTCGTCCACCTCGTTTTAAATGGTGCGATTTTTTCCACAAATTTTATATGATATTGTTCCATATGTTCCATACTTCCTTCCTGTCAAGTTTTCTTCCCAGTATTACTTCGATAAACTGTAACTTCAGCTACCGCAAAATGTAACGTGGACCAATGAACAACGCGCGAGATTAGCATGAGTACAGGCAAAAATGGGGCAAGATTGGCCCATCATATCTCTTTTGCGAGAATGGTGACCTATCTTTTTTATTTTATTTTTCGAAACAGTGCTTCAGTAGGGAACATTCAGAGAAAGTTAAAAAAAAATTTATCGGGAATTTTTATTTCTGAGGAATCACCTTAAATAGTTTTTTCTGCCTCATCTTGAATGAAAATTTATTGTTATTGAACTTTCTGTCGCATTTCTTTCATTTGGTTACCTTTCTTTGGCAAATTTAGGTATTTAAAGTTAACAGTATTTTTACATTGTGGATTTCTGCATATTTAATTTACAGCTACCTCCGCGGCCGTGTTTGTTTACTTTATTCGCGTCATTCAAGTACAAGTTTTTAGTTTTTTTCAGCTGCTACAAAACACCTGAGAAAAGAACTAAGTGGGCACTAATTTAGCACAGTTGAAATACGATTTATCGCAAAATAATTGGCTATTTTTGTCGTCTTTTTTATTTACAACTTTCATCTTTCTTTCACTACGCTGTATTATTTGTCGCAGACGAAGAAATTTTCGGATTTTTTTGTCTCTAAATATTGTTGTTTAAATATGTCTTTTCGCTTTTATTTTCCAGTATTTTCTCTAATGTTAACTATCCGCGCTATAGTAAATGAATTGAAATTTTGTTGTTTTCAGTGTCGTTTTGTCCTCCAAAGTCAGCATAATTATTAATGCCTTGAAATCTGATCTTAAACATGGTTGTGATTACTGGGCATATGGTTTATTACTCTCCTTACGCTGGCTCTGAAATATATCAAAAAAATTCCAGGGAATAAGGGTAGGCTGTGAATCATTACGTCAAACCCAGATTTTAAATTTGAATCCGAGCAAGTGGAACAAGTCGATTTCATTTTATCGAAGTAAAAGTCTACTTTTGGCAAGTCTAAGTGGAGGCGTTCATGCAGCATGTAAACATTAACTTTAAATGGCACCCTGGAACTGAGCTCTTTCCTGTGGATACTATAGGCAACTTGTTCATTCTATATTCTTCGTTATTGGCATACTACATTGGTTACGTGAGTTGGAAGTCTTTTCCTCTCCGTTTGCTTAATTTTCTCTAACTTCCCTTGACAAAGGAAAATAACCTTCGTTTCCTCGTCGCCTTGTTGCAACTTGGAATGAAAATATCGCCTAGACTTTGCATTTCACTGAATGTTTACATCGGAAACTTCCATCAAAAATGTCTTGAACATGGCCTTGTACAATCCTTATAAGCACAAGATGACAAGTCCAGTTTGCAACAAAACTTAAAACTAGTTTCTGTTTATCTCATTTGATAAAGAGAGAATGATTAATGTTTTCATTCAGACAGTATTGCCTTGATTTTTCAATATTTCCAATGTTCACTTTTTAACCACATTTGCTGCCAACTATTTCTTGGTGAACCAGAAACAAAAATGAAAAATGTTTAAAACATGACATCGTCCACCCTCGTCAAATGTATAAGCATGATCGTTTCAATTGTAATGCCTTCTTATCCAACTATTACTTTTTTTTCTTTGGTACGTTATGAGTGAACACTGAACCACTGCTCGTACTCTAAACATGAAAATCAGCCACAATATTCCCTAAACCAAATAATATTAAACATAATCCAAAAAATATTTCAATTCGTTTGTTCACTTCACGAGTTTGCTCACAGAGCACTTTGATTGTTCTCCAGGAGCCTTTTTCTCGAAAGCCCCGGAAACTGGCATGGATATCAAGCTGAACACTCGTTTTGGTTTTTAAGAAGGAAAAGTAATATTCGTCCCTGTTGTGGATTTACTCTTCAAATGGTGTTCATTCAGTATCTGTGCATTTCCAACTAATAAAGAAAGTCGAGAGCACGTTTTAGGCATGTCCACAAATAATGATAAGGTCGGTACCGTTTTTGGGAAGGAGTTAACTTAAAGCTATATACAAAGTGTAAACAGTAGAGACATTGTTATTGTGGATCGATGATATTTGTAACTCGGACGTCTGTGGAAGAAGTTGCGAGTCTAAAAAATTGGTCCGTTTTTCTTCGTCGTCGTGTTTCACCTGCAAAGGGCACTTCTGGCGTTTCTGCACAAGCGCCAATAGGGACCTTACGCATCTACGACGGCGACGGCGAGGACGACGCCTAGTAAAAAATGTGTTTTCTATTTTACTTTGAAATTTCGCATTTATTGAGATCTATTCAGCGTGTTTGTTGGTATTAAAACATGCCTCAGCTGAATATGCTACGAATGCATTCAGTTTCAAAGAGAAATACGAAAATTTAGCCTTTGTGGTTCACGTTCTCCAAACAACGCAGGATCTGGTCATTAAGCACTTAATGACTGGCCACAAGCTTAAGGGAAACAGCGAGTTTTGTTTCCCCGAGACCCTCAATGTTCCCCGAGGCGAAGCCGAGGGGAACATTGAGGTCGAGGGGAAACAAAACTCACTGTTTCCCGAAGGGCCAGTCACTAAGTGTTTTGTCATACCTCCCGACTCAAATATAGAAAAAGCTTCGAAAAAAACGATTCGCTTGACGCCATTGCATACACTGGTCGCTCTCGCAAAATTGAGCGGCTGCCAAAACCAACCTGTCCTATCGAAAAATCACGATAAAAGTCATGTTCTTTGCAGCTAACAAAAAATATAGACAGTACTAAAGTTGCTTTGGCGTCTTCTAATGCTTAACTCGAGCATTTTGAGTTTGATTTGATCAGGAGCAGCGTTGTAAATTACCTGGCGACGGCGATCGACGAGCGAGTTGACGAAAGTGGGCAACCCATTTTTGGCGCCAAACCAAAAGCTTGGAGACACAAAACGTTCATATTTTCCCTTTTGTTAATCTGCACGATATGTTTTTGCGACTATAAATCCCTTTTCTTGAATAAAGAATGCCGTCTCTAATGAGAAACATTGTCAGCCTACTTCAATGGCTTTTCAACATCAGGCCGCAGTTGTTCAAAGGCTGGATAACGCTATCTAGCGGATAAATCACTATCCAGTGGATAGCGTGGTTTGTTTTGTTAACACTTAAGGTTAGTCCTCACAGTTGCACTGCGCATCCTTTCTGCGCATAATTTATGGCGTCATTTAGCGCGCTCTCGTGCACGTGCACACCGACAACATGGCGAATTTGCTTTGATATTGAGCTCTTTCAGTTGAAAAATGGCTATAGCTCACCAACAAGCATGGGCACCCCAATTTTTTTCCGGTCATTGTAATCAACTTATCATAAACTTTGCTTGAGGAAAGACTGATCTGATTTCTATTACTGAAAATTGAATAAATAGCGAAAATAGCAAGTAAACTGTGGTCTTTTCTATTTTGCCCTATGGTAACCATGTCAAGAAATTTGGTTGAAATTTTAATCAAGCATTCAGCTTTCTGTCTAAATCAAACTTAAAAAGTTTATTTGTGTCCGATACAACGCATTGACTCCAGTTTAATGCTTGTCCTCATGAGTCTCGGTCACAAAAATTTACAATTATTACTGGGAATGCGTTCTTGTAATAAGCATTAAATAATGCCAAAATGGGTCATTTTCAATGCCCCAGTGCTCCTTAATGAGTATGGGCACCCCCCTTTTTTATTTCAAAATTGAAGTTCTCATATGATAAATATTCAGTGGGCAAAGTTTGAACGAAAATCTATTGTCAATTTTATTTCAGGGGAATTACCTTAACCACTGGATAGCGATTTATCCGGTGGATAGCATTATCCAGCTTTGGTACACAAATTTCCCGCGGTTTCAAGGTGCACAACTTGATCACGTGCGAGTCCAAAGTTCAAGGTGTTGTTTCCCTAGAGCGTCATTAAGTTTTGTTCGCCCTAGGGCGTCATTGAATTTTGACCAATGGCACGTGACACGTTCTCCTCCATTCAGGAAACGTATTTGAGTTGGGAGGTATAACAATTCACGTTGTTGTTTTGCAGCGGACGGCAAAGAAATGTACCAAGAGTTATAACGCACGTGCACAGCTATTGTTCTCCTCATTAAACCTTTTGTTTGGTGACGTTCTCGTTGCCGTTGCCGTCGTGTTTTTCGTAAGGTCCCTATTAATATGAAACTGATACGACGACAATGCGGCCATGTTGGATTTTAAAAAAAAACATTTGTGTGGACCAAGAGACCGGACTTTCTCCGAAATGTTTTAGCTTGCCTTGCAACAAAAATTCCGGTTTTAATGTGAATTCTTGAAACGTCTGCTCGAGGTTGCTGTGTCAATCGACAGCCATCGATGAACGCTTTTTGTGTGGTTATCGATTGATGATAGACTGACGGATACGAATCGATACCAATTAACTAATTTTATCGATTGATCGATTGGTTTTCCGATCATCGATTGGATACCCCGGGAAAAAAGCCAGAATTTCAACTCGGGCGGCCTTTGAAGGCCTGAGTTAAAAAAAAAAAAAAAGAAAAAAACATCTCGAGAGTCCTTATTTGAGCAATTGAATTTTAATTCGACAAACGGCTATTGATTATAATGGCAACCAAGGAGTTTCAGTAAGTTTTTATTTATTCCTGTTAACAACCTGTAGCATACATTATTATTTATAGTACTCCGTGTAGCACTTCTGTCATAGGTTGGTGACGTGTAATATTGTATTCTTTATTATTGTTATTGCTGTTCTAACAATGCAACCTCAGTGAAGACTAAAATATATTTTTTAAAAAATCAAAAGTTCTTTAAGGAAATCTACATCGCGAGTTTTCTCCGAAAAAAAGGGGAGTAAATAAAACTTCGCATAATACTTTAAATGTTTTCTCTGTGTTTGGGATCTAAGATCTTACAACAAAAACCTCTCGGTGATGGAGTGTAACTTTTCAAAAAGATCGGAAAGCTCCAACGACTCTTGGTGGAATAAATGCCAAGGTGTAAACATAAACTTACGAGTTATTTAGCCTCCAGGCTCAATATTTGAACTTTAAAATATGGATGTGTGTAAGTTAAATATGTAAATTGTACAAAGGTAAATAAAGGTTGTTATCGTTGTTAAATAAAAGAACTGTTTTTGTTGTTACCAACGGAAATGCAATATTTACTTTGTCATAAATATGTTTGCTACCACTACGGTAATATAAAATAATTTCACTTGAAAGAAACCGATATATTTAGGTACTATCCTGTACGCTACGGTGTGCGACTTATGTAGGGTTTTTTCTACGAAGAAATAATTTTAAGGGATGGTCGCACCGCATTTCCGCGCTTTGGTCAAACCTTGAGGGATCGGAGTGACAGCCACGGAGAGTATGTGAATGTAGCGTGAACAACACAGGTTTTTTTAAGAAGCGTTTAGTTTTCGCCTGGTATATAGCTTGCTTTTTATTTGCCAGACTAACGGCAATGTTTGCCGTTTTTTTGAAGTCAAACAAGCCATGTTATTGTTGACTCGTTGTCAGTAATGGCACCATACATCTTGACTGGCAGCTCTTCATTCTCTTTCAGCCCTCATCTGTTTCACCATTTTTCTCATCATGTCTCTGAAAAGAGAAGTAAAATATGAACATTGTCAAGGCAAACGAGAAATCAAAATCTCACCTGAGAGAAACGCAGCGGACGAGTGAAATGCAATAGGTACACGCGTTTGTCGGGTGAGGTCGAGAAGGAGCGAAGGAGGGGGGGAGGGGGAGAGGGGGGGAAAGGGGGGAAGAGGATAAAAAAAAGAGAAAAAAGGAACAGGAAAGGACGGAGAGTGCGTGGAGGTTGGGTCCAAGGGACGAAAGGACGGAGAGATACGGGTAAACGGGAGAGGGAAAAGAAGACGCAAAGATGGGGAGGCAATGAACGAGAGAGGTGGGAGGCGGGGAGGTGAGGATGGAGAAACGGAGACAGAGCTAAGATGGAGGTTATGACGGAGAGAGAGAAAGGGAAGACGAGAGACCGGAAGGAAGGACGGATGAACGAACGATAAAAGAACACAACAAATGCAAGCTACCCATACCTGATGGCATTGAGCTTCTCTTCCACTGACTCCCAACGACTGCGGTCTTCACTGAATTCAAGAAGCTCTAGAAAAAAAAAAAAAATTAACTTTGAATCTGCTAAGCATAACGCGTTTCACAGACAAAAACAAACTTATCTTGGCTCCTTCGTCAACAAGGGAAATATAAATGTTGTTCTCAGCCATATTTATTGGATACCTTTTTACCCTGAGTACCAGAGGCTTTTTATGCGCGGAACGGCCTTGTATCTTAGGCTCCGATGAGCGCTTATGCCTGCGTATGCAAATGCGGACCTGAAAAAATGCAGCATGGGACAGGAAGCGCTGAAGTATCCTTGTCTCGTCCCAATCCTTTCCCGTCTTAAACCATCGCCCCTGCAACAATCTAAAAAAAACACCGCAAGTTATGATGCCCAATAAAGAAAGGTTGTGCCTTTTCGAAAGGTTTTGCAGTATGAAACCACTAAACACAATGCTTAGTATTACTAATTTCTTGGATGGAATGCTTGTTGATCAGAGGTTCCCTTGGCACTTTGTCAGACTACCCTTCATGCTCCGACAGTGCATGCTCATGGGTATCTCGGAGTGGTAAAAAACATTAAAGTTACATGTAAGTGTTTTGCCGAGGAACACAATAGAATGATCTTGCTCTGCGCTTGAACTGGCGTGTATCTTATGATATCAGAGGTACATTAGGCTTCTAACCTTTTGCGAGTTTTGTTTCACTGATCCAGTCTCCTTCTTTGTAATACTTTACACGCAAATTCTGTAAAGACGAAAAGAATAACAACAACAAAAATCAGTCAAATTCCCGATCATGATCTTGTTACAAGCAGGGGCGCAAAGTTAAATTTTACGATAGCTGCAAAAATTCTGGCGCACTCATTAGCTAATTTTTATTGTCAATATGCGGACAGACGCCGAATTTATAATCTATGCGATGCGTCAACAAGCGAGAGCGGACATTTTGACTATTTGTCATCGTAAAAACAAATTGATGTCAGTTTTTCATGCGTCTGCCCTGTTGTTGACAATGAACTTCGTCATAACATTGTCAAAGTAGTCTGCGGATCCACAGCTACTTTGACAATGTCATGACGAAATTCACCATCAATAACAGGACAGACGCATGAAAAACTGACGTCAGTTCGTTACAAATACAAATTCTCTCAGTGATTTTCACATCCCTGCAAGCATTAACAGAATATCTTACCCTTTCAGCGACAGTTCTCTAAACTTATTAATCTTTCAATCCCCAAATAAAAACAGTTCCAGCAATAATCGAAATTCTATGACCTTTCCTAAGCCTGGCGCCATATTTTGTTCATCAGTACAATTACTCGCTCCCGCCTCGCTTACACTTCGCCGTACTCAATGTCACGCGCACCCGCGAAGGAAAGCTCGCAAGAACATCACAGAAACACGCAGTACATACAAGTCGCGAAAAATCGCTCGCGAACACACTCGTTTAACGCGGACCATTCCGTGACGCTTACTTACCAGAAGAGGAAATCTCTCCATACGAGTGAGAAGTGATATACGATCCACGTCATATTCCAGACGAGCCACTCGCCTTGCCTGCGTGTAAGTTGTACTCATTTGTGCAATTAGAATGTTGAGTAAAATAACGATGACAGTTCCCATGTAAGCCAACATCAGCAGAATCGAGAGCCAACTGAAAGAGAGGTGAGATCACAGCACAAACTTACGCCCCGACCACACTAATGCATTTTCTTTTTAAACGCATACTTAATAACGCGTTTACGCCTTTCAAATACACCAAACGCCCCAAAATGCTGATGAAAACGGAGAATTTCAAAAACGGTTTCAAAACGCATCGTTTTAGAAGCGCTGCGTCGCCTCCGTTAATAACGTACTTCACGAGCGGACTGGAGTGGGGTGGGGTGGGAGGAAACAACAAAACAGTGCAGTACCATGTTGGCGGGCATCTAACAAGAAATAAACGCAATTAAGATGGTCTTTCACTTACTTGAAACTTGAGTAATCTTCAGCAATTGGCTGTTGTTCAGACAGCGCACGAAAACCGCTTAACAGCACATCCTCGAAGCCACTGAAAATGAAAAGGTAACTTAAAATTTGCAGTGTTTCAAATGGGCTCTTACCAGGTTGAAAATCATCGCGCGCAAGTCGTGAGCTCTTTAATTTCGTAATCTTCATGAACTTGCTTTGTTTTATGTTAGTTTAGTTTAATTTCTGTATATAGTAGTGTCTTCAGTGTTATTTAGCCCATATATAGATAAACCTTTTACTTGTAAAATGTCCCCTGATCCCCCGCCTCGATTAGTTTATAAGCTATTTGCAGGGGGAAAGTAAAGTAATGTAATTAAATACTTTTCCAATTTTCAATAAATTTGTTGTTTTGTTTTTTTTTTGTTTTTGTCGCAACCAGTCAGAGACTCATGGAATTTTTTGGGTCCAGTCTCAATCGTCTTTCGAGTGACGCAAGGCATTGAACGCGTAAAAAGAAAAGTCTGTCAGTTCTGTGAAGTTTGCAGGCAGAGTATCACAAAATGACTCGTGGAAAAAGACTACATTCAAGGTTATCTTTTAATAAAGGAAGTTTTCATAGGCGCTTATATTTTAATTAATAACACGCACCTGAATTGTTGGGTTTGCTTCGACGAAAGAAGAGACAAGTACAACGCACCACAAAAGGAGAGAAAAACCACAGCAAAAACTACCATGAATCTTGTCACGTCTTCTCTGATAATCTTAGCCAAAGTTTTTGTGTATAATCCTGTGGTCCTACAAATGCAAGAAAATACTGACTAGACAAAAGAAGCATTGGACTTTCATTGTTTATAGTGTAAGATCTGGTTCAAACGTCGCATTTCCGCCGTGTCGAATTCAATTTTTACGATAACTGCAGAAATTCTCGCGCGCTCAGTGGCTAATTTTTATTGTAAATAAGCAGACAGACGCATTAATTTATAATTTATGCGATGCGGCAACGAGCGAGAGCGGAAAATTTGACAATTTTGTTATCGCAAAAAAACAAATTGACGTCAGTTTTTCACGCGTCTGTTCTGTTATTGACAATGAATTTCGTAAAAGAGCAGATTTACATAAGGAATTCATGATATAAGCTAAGATTAAAAAACAGGGTTTTCATTTAAGTTCTTAAGAGAAGCGCAATAAGCAAAGCAAAGATATATTAACTGATCTTTTAAGTTAATTTTAAGATGATTTAATCAAGATGGTCAAACCAACAGGCACACACAGGCTACAGTTAGCTTTCAGATTACCTTGTCACACAAGAAAACTTAAAAATCCTCAAGCAATTGAACAGGAAAGCTAGCGATGCCACCATCCACTGCGCCTTGCTATCAGAGTACCGTAATGGAATTATACAGAGGATTAGAAGCAGGCCTAACCAGTCAAACAGGTTCATCCACTCCTTGAAGTAAGAGTGCCTTTCTCTGGAAGACAGAAAACCAAATGGGAGATATACATGTACTTGTAATGTTTCTGCAAATCATAGCAGATGGTTTGAATTCAATGTTAGCATTTCGTGTTGTGTCATTTTAAGGGCGACGGTACATGTAGTTTGGAAACGGACCTGTTTGAAGCTAGAGTAACTATAACTGTATTTAAAATGACAAAAATGATGGCACAACAGGTACATAAGAGTCAATGTGGGATACTGATGTATGTAGGGTTAACTCTTGCAATTATTGAGCTAGCCACTCTCAAATCAATAGCACTGAGGGTAACCTGAGTGCTATCCACGTATTAAGACTACCCTAGTGCCATCTCGTCCTCTGAAAACAATTACTGTAATTTGTTGCTGACCTAAGTGTCGACAAACTGAGCGAAAGTCATCGTCTGAATCAAGTATCTGTAAGTCGATGGTGTTACCAATTCACTTCAGTCTAAAAAAAGCCCTTTGAAATTGGCACCAGTACCAGTGTGTCTTGATATTAAGTGGGTTTTCAGGCACACGCAAGATTTTCCCCTGACAGGGTTCAGTTATTATACATTCTTTCTAATAACTTACTTACTTTCTAATTTGATTGACTTCTTCAGAGATGTAAAAGACGACCATAAAAAGGGTTAGAATTTCACAGAAGCCACGCAGTGAGTCAGCAGCACCATTGTAAAGTGTTGGATCCAGTCTAGTTGAGCCGTACATTAGGGAATATGACAAGAGGAGCAAGAACATCACATAAAATCCGGCTTGAAGGCTGTAGAAGAAATAAAAGAAAAACACTTGGAAGTCACGGTGGTAATTATCGTTAGAATTGAGAAATTTGTGGCTTTATGTTGTTAGTGGGCAACTCAGTCAAATTTCGCTTCCAGTTTTGCTCTGTATTTGGGATGAACACGGCATAACACAAAAATAAACCTAAACCAGTATTAATATAAAGACAATACATTAACTGTTGAAGAGAGAGCAAACTGTAAAAACAACAATATCAAAATGTTTTGCATGCCATTACCCTGGGTGCCAGAGGTTTTTTTTTTTTAGCGAAGCTGCGATTGTGCAATCGAGATCCTGGCGAGAAGGAAAAAAACCTCTAAACTCGGCAGTTACAAGCCTCACTTCCACGTGATTTTGAAACCAAATACCTCACGAAACCGGTTTTTGCGGAATCTTCTTGTTTTTTTTTTTGTAATTGATTGAGCTGTTTCGAGAAAGGTTGTCTTACAAACGGGGCAAAGCTTACACGACAATGTCGAAAGTTGTCATGGGTCATGGTTTTTACGGTTGCTTAATTGGGCCTCGTGGTGTTTCAGCGTGGTGGAAAGAAACAGAAAAAAACACGTGTATTCATGCTTTCCCCTTCCTTGTTGCCGAATCGCCTTGAACCTCAATCAAGCCAAGCCAAACTCTTACTACCCATAATATTCGTATTATTGTACAGATATTTTCTTTTTAGTAGGTCAAAATGTATAACTGTACATATTTCTCATATCTAGTTTTAATAACTCAAATGTATTTTCTTTTAGAATTACGATTATTGTAAAGCGCCATTGAGCTCACGGAAATGGCGCTATATAAATTACTGTATTATTATTATTATTATTATTATTATTATTATTATTGTTATTGTTAATGTTATTGTTATTGCTATTATAATTGTTATTGTTATTGTTATTGTTATTGTTACTGTTTAGTTACCGTTACTGTTATTGTTATTGTTATTATTATTATTATACCAAACGGCATTGTCGAGTACGCTTTTACGCTTTTGCGGGGCAACCTTTGTCGAAACAGCTGTATGTCTGCACGTGGCGCAACGATGCCTGAAACCGCGCAAAAATAAAATGTAATCACAAGATGAGGAAGAGCGAAACTCTGTGGAGCGTCCAGAGAGTTAATTACTTTGGTTTTGGTTTTACAACAGTCAACTGAAAACCATTCCAAAAGCTTGCTAGTAGTTAGATTCCTAAGCCTAGAGTCTTCACTAGCTTGATTGCATAAATGTACTACTGGCTATTTTGAACTCTGGCTATTTCAAACTATTTTAATTTCCATTTTCCTTAGAGTTCAAAATAGTGAGGTTCAACGTCTGTAGTAAGATTCCTAGCATCTTCACTAGCCTGATTGCATATACTGTAGTATTATTGTGCTGTACCGTGTCCAACCTAAATCCCAGGCTCTATCTCCTACAGTATGCCTCATAGAGAGCCTGGGATTAAGGTCAACTGGTGCAACATTTGTCTGAAAAACAATACTTATACATCGTTACCTTCACATTCATGCGGAAAATCCTTTGTCTGGAAACATAACTACAAGGTTAAGGATGTACGAAGTATTGTTATTCAAATTTAGGTGTCATTTATGCAAAGGGTCTATCTAGTGTGGAAGATAACTTTACCTTAAAAACCAGTGTCCATAGCTCTGCCATTTTGTTTTTATAAGCATTCTAACAACTGGATGTTGCAAGGCTTCCTAACAATAAAAGCAAATGGAACAAAGAACTATTAGAAAAACGTTTGAGCTAAATTTTCAGATATGCGTGTGTCAAAAACGCATCCAAAAACCTTGATACCATTTTGCCCTGACAATACTGCTTTCACACCTTGGGAAAAATGCAGTGTTTACATGCTCACATTTGTCCTGGATGAGGCTCAGAAATTCCCATTGTGATGAATTTGTAAAAGAACTCTTTGGCAACCACAAGGTTTTTCCACATTCCAGTGGACAAAATCTTGAGAGGTACTGTAATTTTGAAATGATAATCACACTATTAACAACATTTTAAAGATAATAAATGACCTTTGATGTAACCTCACCTTGTTATTGCTTTTTGCAATAAGATGTAAACAAGACTTGTCACGCCGGTTAAAATATTCATTATCTGCCAGCTTGTTTCCCTCTGAGGCCATAACTTTAGGGGGTCGGCCAGCCTCATCACCATCCAGGATGTGGTAGTAAAAGTGATAGTCAAATGGATCATCAGGGATGGTACTCCATGCACCTTCAATTCCCTCCTCTTCTTCCTGATTGTCGTAAGTGTCTTTGCGCTTTGGTAGGTGTGGCCAGTGTGGGTTTACCATCTGGTCTAATATGGCAACTACTGATTTCTGTAACAGATTCACAACATTGAGAGCTGTTAAAGATGTTCAACATCAAAAAGGTACATGTAAATTGCAATGTAAGTAACTGATTATAAAATGATCCACTAGGTTGTCCATTTTTCTCTTTTCCATTTTTTTATTTTTTTTTTGTTTCCCCTCACTTTCACCCCCTTTGGTCTGGCAAAGAAAAGCCTGTAAGTGTACCCAGCCAATTCAAGGCTGTCATAAGTAGACTTGCAGCCTGTAGCCTTGATCTTCATATTCGTAACAACCTTGTTACCTTTTGAGTGAATTGTATCAGCTGCAGGCAGGTTTACCTGTAACATCAAGGGTCCATGAAACATACTCAGCCATAGCAGTTGCAATGGGTTACAACCCTTATTAACATACCTATGATTGCCCCTTCCCCACCCCCTCCATTTGGCTATAGATGCACCATGCAGCTAAGGGTGAAACAGTCTAAATATCAGACTAGATGCTCCACCATGATATGGTTGCAGTCTTAATATCCAAAGTTGCACACTCTCTCTGCATAGAACATAATTCTGAGGCCTCAAAGTAAACCTATTGTAATGAAGTAACTACATGTATAATATCCGCACCTCCATTTTAGAATTCTCAATTATCGACTTGAAACTGAAGAAAGATGGCTGAGGACTTGACATATCACCTGGCCTCCATGAAAATAAACTTTGGACTCTAAAAAGCAAGAAATTAAGTGAACAAATGACTCAAATTAAAGTATGATACACTGTGAATTTCATGTTTAGCAGGCTCTCCTCCCACACATGCTTTTTTGACATGGCAAAACTTAACAAACCCCTTCCTCGTTTGTGGCTTTTGTCGTGTGCATGAGGTTGCCCAATCTCTGTATGCAAACATGTCATAAGGCTAGTACCAGAAGCATTTTAGAGAGATTTTGTGTTAACAATTGGGAAAAGGGTCTGAAGGATTTTGTAAAAATTTGTCACGCCAAAAAAAACTTGTGTGGGAGAGGGAGGGGAGTGTGAGCACACACTGGATGACACGTTTGGGATTTAGGTAATGGTTCAATCATATTTCAAAAAGCGATTTGTGAAAAATATCTTTGCAAAAATGCTAAAATTCTCCGTTTGTCACAAAAGTATTCGAAAACAAATTCAACCAAGTTATAGAAAAATCTTCCAACCTCATTTTGTTTTTGTTTGGTCTCATGAAAACAACAAAATTTAGAGAGTCAAGTGAATTTTTGAAGTGTGTTTAAAATGTTTTGGCAAAGAGTTGCCTCCCTTGTCAATATTTATATGTAAACCAAAAAAAAAAAATTTTGCAGAGTGCGAGAAAGCCTCAAGGTACAAGTTTAGCCCTATTATAGTGTTATGCAGGACTTGAAAGTACATGTAGTGATTTTCTCGGTAATGCTTCGAGGCCATGCGATGCAATTTTTGTCACGCTTAAGTTGCAACTTCAAAATTGCATGTGTAAATCAGGTGCGATTTTCAGTGCAATTTGTCGCTGCGATATCGCAGGGGTTTCGAACATGTTTGAAACTTGATGCAACAAAAATTGCATCGATTTGCCGCGACAAAAATTGCCTGAGTGTGTAAACGGGCCTTAAGATATGGCAACAGGAGACAAAGGTTTTACATTTCATTCCTTTTTGTTCCTTTATTTACTCTTTCCCTACTCAGCAAGATTGTGCTCCCTGAGGTTTCTGTAGTATGAATTGACTAGGAATATTTCTACTCCCCCCTGGTTAGGATGCTATAGTCCATCAGGTTACCCTCAGCATTGAATTCACCGGTGCCCATTTGTACTCAAGGGTGGGGAAAGTGAGAATATTGTTTCATTGTCTTCTCCAAGAACAGAACACAGTGTTCTGGGCCAGGGCTTAAATCTGAACCACCTGATCTGAAGTTGGCTGTATACTAACCATGAAGCCACCAAGCCTCCACAACCTCTTACGGGCAGTAAGCTTACCAGTAACTTAATCATTACCTTTCATGCCATGTCATTCTTATCAAATATGCTGCCACATCATCATTCTCCATCATCAATGCCAACTCAACTGGTAGTAAACCTCGCTTCTTCTCAGGTTTAAGCTGAGCTTTTGTCTTCAGAGCCAACAAGCCTGGACACTTTTTCGCAAGTGTTTTAGTGACATGTAGAAAGTCAAGCTCAGCTGCATAGTGCATCAATGTCTTCTTTGTCTTATCTTCTTCATCTCTGAATGTCTCATATCTATTGTCTGCATTCAGTTCACTCTTTAACAGGATCTCCAAAAATCGATTTATCTGCAAGAAACCTCATGTCAATGCTTGCGACTATATCATATGTAATTATCACTAAATACAAATATTATTGTGAGAAAACAGCTGTTCTTTCAAAAAGAGGGAAATAGATTTGAAAAGTATCATTCTAACTCTTGAGCTAGTCACTCTAATTAATGTTCAAGAAAGATAACATGCAATGGTCAGAGGATTAGTAAACAAGCTAACATGTAGTGAACAAGTGATGGAGTAAAAATACCCAAGAAATAACGAATGAAAATGACAGTGTTTCAAAAGCAAAAAGTGTCTGCTATGTCTGATACCTCAGGGTTGATGGAGATTCCACAGTCAGGCAAGTGGTTTGACTGTACATCACAAGCCCGTTCTTTCTCAGCAACCTGCCGTCTTCATACCCAATCAATTTCCACAAAACTTATGAACTTATCATGAGAATTAAATGTACCAAAAGATATAATCTTGGATGACAACTGGTACAGCTGCATCCAGCCACCAATAAGGATCAAAAGGTTAACTTATAAATCCAACATATGTTCAGATTTCCTCCAGCTGTGATTTTCTATTTAAATAATATTCAATGAAACAAATAAGAAGTAATTTACATACCAGTTTTTCAAGGCCTGGAAGGCGATCTGAATTATCTTGGTACTGTTTTGATGCTGGCCACTTTTTTAGCATCACAAGAGCAGGGTCTTCACTGACTAGTTCACCACTGTCTTTGTATTTTTGGATCAGCCTTTCAACTCGCACTTCATCCATGGCTCTGTTCCATGACATTCCTTCACTTTTCTTCTGTTGAACCTAAACATTTAATGCTACTCAGGACCAAAGTCAAACATCAAACTTCACATAGGACGAGCTTAATAGATTGTTTTCATTGTCACGCAATAAAAAATAAATCGAAAAACCATCCAGTGGAAAAAGCTAAGAAATTGTGACGTTACTAAAGATAAATAAATAAATAAGACACTCTCCAAGTTTTAGGCCTGCACGTTTTCCCAAACTTCAGACATTTGTTGAAATGTTTCGCAGAAATTTACAGAGCCCAGTATGAAAACGCCAATATGGTGGCCAGAAAGTAGTGTAAACATCTGGCACTTACTTTGGCTATCTACTTTAGGTGACTGATTATCAGTTCTGAAAAAACAAGGGTTTACATATTAAGCACTTTTCCTAATGCTCTAACTTCTAAAAGGGCTCAAAATCATGAGGTGAGTATATATTTTTTAACAAACTTGATCATAGCCTAATGTCATGCACCTCCATAACCCGGAAAGTCAAAATATCCTGGTTTCCTAATGAAGCACGCTTAATTGAGCTGTAAAATTGTAAACAAATATAAATATGGCACCTCTTGTGCCTGATGAGGATAAAAACTTTGATGGATCTTCAGTCTTAGATTTTAGAAAGTGATGACGTCATGTGAAAACTATCTATTGTAATTTGAGTCAATCCAAAAAAGAAAAACTCAACCACTGGGTGAACCATCGAGCTTAATTTGAATTTAAATCGACCAACATGTTTTATCTGTCAGAAGCAGGCTGATTAGCCTGCGAGCAGGCTCACTTGTTTGGGTAGGGTATCGTGGGCATTAAGGAACTGGCAAGAAGAATGGGGTGAGGAAACGTGAACCTGCACTCGAGCTATTAAATTATTGAATTCCCCGCGTTTGCTGACGAACGCAGTGATCCGATTGGTTAAAATTGACAGATTACAGAAACCAGTACAAGCTTACTGCATTTCACATCACGTGAACCGTCGGTAGGCTTTGTTCAAGGAGCGTTCCTCAAGCTTTCGATTAATTCTGACTTAAGTTTTGAACTAAAAATAGAACAGAAAATAGCTATGAATTATTTACTGGAAGGGAGGAATGTTTTTGCAGTGATGTCAACCAGTTTCGGTAAGAGAATTTTTTTCAGCTGTTCTCCACAGCGATCGAACAGGAGAAGATTTGAGAAGGAGAGTATCCGAACGGTGTGATTCTATTTATTTACCCGTTGATAGGTCTAATTGAAGACCAGGTTATTAGGCAGGACAACCTCTTGGTTTGACCTGTGCTTCGCTACAAGATGTAATTGACCTTTTTAGCCACGATCCTGTGCCACAACGTCTGTTTGTATGAGTAGAGAAGGCACTTGGTAATGACTTCACAAGGATCCTCAAAGACAGATCTTCAAAGGTTCCCCAACAAGTTGGATTGATAGTCGTAGACGAATGATTCACACACTGCACAATCATGGAGATCTGGACGGCAAAAATGGTCGGTAGAAACTCAAGCTTTTGCTTTTAGCAGGAAGAATTAACTTGAACAAATTGTTCAAGGTTCAAGGTTCATTTATTTCACACTAACGAAGCACGTCTGCGAAATTCTCAATATTTTTTTGCTTTCAAAGAGCTTTCTTTACCACAGCTTGAATGAAAATCTATTGCTATTGTACTCTCTGTTGCATTTCTTTCATCTGGTTCCCCTTATTTGGGAAATTTGGGTTTTAAAAGTGAACTTTATTTTTCGTGCACACTGGATTTCTGCACAGTTAATTTGCGGCAAAGATCGTGGTTTGTTTGTTTAGTTTATTTGCTTCGTTCAAATATATTCTTTGGAGTTTTACTCAGATACTACAGAACTGCTGAGAAAAGAACTAAATGGCTACTAATTTAGTACAGTTGAAATATGCTTGATCTCAATGTAATAAGCTTGTTTTGATTTTGCAATCAAACCTCTACATTATTCTCCAAAACATTACAATATTATTACGACGAGACACGTACAGGTTTGGGCCAGAAAAATTTCATTTAATTGTGCAATAATTAAAATCCCCCTGGGACAGGGGGGGGGGGGAGGGAAAAAACGATACAACGAAGAGGCTAACGAGAGCGATAAACTAGCACTGGCGAGAGAGACACGTGCAAAGAAACGAAACTTGATCACGCTAAGTTGTGGTTGCGTAATGACACTAACAATAATTAACCAATAATGTCGGCTTTTTGACTTGCGACTTTCATCTTTTTTTGCAGTGTGTAATAAATTTCATTGCGCGGCGAAAAGATTATCTGCTTTGTTGTTTTCAAATTGGTTTTCACATGTTTCTTTTGCTTTCAATATTCATTTCTCAAATGTAGCCATTATAGTACAGGAATGGAAATTCTGTTGTATGTGGTCTCAAATTAAAAAAATTCCCCAAAAAGTCAATAGTTGAAAGTTAACTCATCGCGCCATCCATGAAGTTTGACCATCCTCTGCGAAAGTCTCCACGTGTGTGCAATGCGCTAGCTGTCATCTTTGTTTACATTTCGCCACACTCCTATCGTATAGTTATCTGACACATGTAAAATGCCAACTTGATAGCCGACTTGAAACTTTGCGAGGGGCAGAATTCACAAATCAATAGCTCGCATGCAGGCTCACTTTTCCATGCCTCATTCTTCTCGCCGGGTTTGCCGGTTCTCGATTCTTTGTTGCCCTTGACCATAATACCCTACCCAAACAAGTGAGCCTGCTCGCAGGCTACAGGCTGATAGAACGTGTTGGAGGAACTCACTTAAGTCATGATCAAACGTCAGACTTATCATAAACTTAATCCCTTGGAACTTTTAGTTTGTCTCCCAGGCATTTCGATGTTTCACCTACGTAGCTCTTAGTGCATCTACATGTTTTTCACGTGACATCTTCCTTTGTCATCAGCTTTCAATTGTTACTTTCTTCTGAATTATTACATCCATTCAGTAAGTGTCACAACCAGGGAGAACAATTTATTTTGTTTTGTTTATCCTAAAACATTTGTCGACATGTTAGGTTGTTGTGCTCAAGAGGGTACAATGCAAAACTGAATATTAAATTTCTTCAATTCAGCTTAATTTATAAGTACAGTGTGTACTTGGGAATGCTATCCAATAGCAATATGTCTGATTTTTATTAAATAATCTAATCATAATTTACCCCATGTTGACATCAAATAATCCAAACTCGTTATTCAAATTCTTAAAAAGAAAAATATGAAAGTTTGATACCTTGATCCAGAACTCTCGGTCAAATTCATCTTCCAGGCCGTCATCTTTTCCATTAACTTCTATTTCTGGTTTTTCCTCCCAACTCTCATTTCCTTCAGCTCGCTCGAGCAGCTCCTGTTCTTCTCTTTTCATGCCGTAATGTTTTAACTCTGGCTTGAAGATGTAAATAAATGTATTCAAGCACCTTTTAGCCAGTCGTTTGGCTTTCCAGAAGGGCGCGCTCAAATCGTATACATGACATCAATTACTCAACAAGACAATTGCCCTTAACCGTCTCCATATTTATGCCCCGAAAGTAGGATAATCAGTTAATCAGCTCAGCTCTGATCTTTGTGAAACACCCAATGAATCTTGACCGTACGACCAACATCGATAGAATCGATAGGCGTTCCTTCCTTCATTGGGGAGTGGAGGACTAGGGACGACAACATCATTGGAGTATTAGACTCGTTCCCAGACTGAGGCAGATAGGAAATTTTAATCTATTCAGAATGTAATTTAGTTCCTGCGTGGCTACGTGGCTGAAGGCTTGCAAGATACACCAATTTCGATATATTAAAATTCAGCCCAACACAATATATAGCTCAGCACGAGGCTCTGGGAATAAACCCCACAATCTCTGCAGTTATTCGCCAGAGCCTCTTGCTGAGATCTATTGATTCAGGCAGAATTTTAATACTACATATAGAAATTGTCAATGGTCGTCTGTTCAGTGTCTGTTATATGCCAAAGAAAACACCTGTCTCTTAATTTATGCCCACACAAAAATTGACCTCTCCTATTGGTTGATTAAAGATTGGTTGTTGTCGCCACGTTAATTATTTTAGAAAGAAGCTGCACTTGAAATAATTAAAGTACTGATGTCGGAAATTATTTTCGATCAGCGCCTACAATATATGTAGAATTCTCTGTCTATCTGGTCGCAATATTTGAGGCCTAAGAGGGCGGCTGTTCTCTGACGAGGATCAAAAGCCTTACCTTATCTTCCTATGAAAGATTTAAGTCAGCATTTTTCAATCAGCTTGAATAATTCAACTTGAAAGAAGGACAGACATTGATACAATTCAAGAAGCGTGTTTATTCATATCGTTCTACCCTCACAGAAAAATTGATTTGCGAAATGAAGTTTGCTTTGTTCCTGTACACTGGTAGCGACAGCACGAAAGCTGAACAACTAAAAGACTATCTGCAAGGCAAGCTTCGTTCGGTGGCGGAGTTACGAAACATCACAGACATTTTAGCGGAGGAACAGAAACTCAAAGTTGAACTTCCCCGCAGTGATTGTGTTGTGTTGATCGGGTCACGCCAGGCGTCATCCCTTATCCACAACAAACGCACAGAAATCGAAGATGGCTATGAAACTTTCGACGGCAAACTCTTTCATAAAGAGTTTACAGAAAACAAGGATCTTTTGAAAAGGCTGATAATTGTCTTCTTCACAGAAAGAACCAAGAATGACTGGATCCCGGCTGATTTTGATGAAAGAAGAATATTTCACCTGGAAGGCGAAAAGATACGTGGAGGAAATCCTATCCTAGATCAGCTTGAAGACTGCATCAAGGGAATATTGATTGGAAAGACCCGCGTTTAGCTAGAAAAATTAAGAACATCAGACAGTGTACATGTATACATTCGTGATTTAGAGCCTTAAAATTGGATTTTTCTGGGATAAAAGTTCGCGTTTTGAGTTCAAGACGGAAACCAGACATTCGGGAAGGTTCCGGGGGTTCCGGGTAGGTTCCGGGTTGTGCCGAGTAGGTTCCGGGTGGTTCCGGGTAGGTTCCGGGTGGTTTCGGCAGGTTCCGGTAGGTACCGGGTGGGTTCCGCGTTTTACATACACCCCTAATATTGTCGTCCATCGTATGGTATTGAATGGATGTTTGACGGTAGTCCTCCACGGTGCGTGCTCTAGGAAATACCGTTTTCGCCCAAAGTAAAAAAAGCTTGATTGCCACTTTGTTTCTCTTTCTTGTATCTTAACGCGCATTGTGCTTATACTTAAGGTACAGTTCAGACAAAGCTTTACCGGCAACAATTATTTCGACCTCTGTTAGCCAGTTCCTCTTTCGCTTATCGAAGGCATTCCAAAGAGACAAATATAGTAATAATAATAATAATAATAATAGTAATAATAATAATAATAATAATAATAATAATAATAATAATAATAATAATAATAATAACAATAATAGTGATAGTGATAGTACTAATAATAAAACAATTATTTAAAAGATCCTCAGTGAATATAGATAAGGTACTCTTGCTAGGTTCTTCCCCCCTCCTCCACCTATCCCTGACAAATTCTCTGTGCTTCTCATGATCATGCACGGTTCTCCTGACGGCACATGAATTCAGTCATCTCTTTTTGAAGGTTGTCAGGCCATCGTTCGGTGATTGATCTATTTCTGGTTGCTTTTTGGGGGGTTTTGATTCTCACGCGAATTCAAGGTTTCGCCTCGATTAAAATAATAGAACCACTGTAAATATTACGAAAGCATATTTAAAGGACTGGTTCCGCCGAAAATAATTTAGTTATTTTCGGCGGAGACAACCGACAGCCAGAAATACGTCTGCGTTCGCAGGCTAGCCCGCTTTCGAAGCTGAACAAGCTACAATCTTGGACAGAATAAAATGAGAAATAAAATCACCCCTCCCCCCGAATCAATGATGAACTCGCGCTCCAAAGCAAAGCGCGCCAATTTTTTCATCATTGAAATTGGGGGGGGGGGGGGGGGGGGGGTGGTCTTAATTTCACATTTATTTTGTCCAAGATTGCAATCTTGGACAGAATAAAATGAGAAATAAAACCACCCCTCCCCCCGAATCAATGATGAACTCGCGCTCCAAGCAAAGCGCGCCAATTTTTTCATCATTGAAATGGGGGGAGGGGTGATCTTAATTTCTCATTTATTTTGTCCAAGATTGTAGGTACAAACTGCTGCCTACCGGGTGCGAATACGCGCCTGATTACCAACCAGCGGTAACCAAAAAGTCGAGGTATGAGCGAGGTATATGTTTACAAACAAAATTCAACAAAACAATAAACGTTTTTTGTTCCAAATTAATCAGATTCTTCAGATTGAAACCACAGACGCCGCGAGTGAATTCAACTCGACTCTTCACCAATCCTCTCACGGCTTCGCCACTCGCGTTCTCGGCTTCGCAACCAAAGCAAATGCACTCGCGCGCGAAATCCCGCCAGCTACGCAGGCTAAAGCATATCACCTAGACTAGGTGAAATGCTTCGTAATTCTGCCGTGATGTACCTCCATCGTTAACAATTCAAGCCTATACTTCCGGAAACAAACGAAAGGTATGATGACTGATGATGATAGGAATTCCGGCCAACTTGGTACATGGTAGGAGGATACAGAGGGTAATGGGTATAAAATGACGCATTTTGGTTTGGAAAAAAAATCAGGATTTCTCAAATCGGGGATCACAACCCGCGAACAATTTAGAAATACCGTATTTCCTCGAATAAGAGCCGGGGGCGATTATTTCTATTTTCGCACCAAAAGGGGGCGATTATTCGAAGGAAGGCGATTATTTCAAACATTTCTCACAGGAGGTCGTGCCCTATATATTTTGTTTAATTATACCACGCAATATAGGAAAAAGTGAAATACATGAACATTCTCATAGAAACTGAAGCTGTAAAAAAAATCTCGGTGATTTTGTAACCATTCAGTTGTGAACAATTAAATGAAAGCTTTTTTGTTACCCAAGATGTCAATTTTTACTTGAGAGGGAAGGGAGAAGAGAAAGAGAGAATGGCGAGGGGCTGGGGGCGATTATTCGAGGCGGGTGATTATTTTAAACATTATGATCAAAGGGGGGGGGGGGGGGGGGGTGGGGAGGCGATTATTCGAGGGAGGCGATTAATCGAGGGGCGGCTATTATTCGAGGAGATACGGTACTATACTGAGAGCCTAAAACGACTAGCAGCCATTTCAGCCTCGCTTTTCTTAGAAAATATATTCTTAAAAAAGCTGAGGTCGTATCATCCTGATACACTGTATCATGACTTTTCCTGTTGACCGAGGTGTTTAACCCAATGTACCATATACTATCCATCTCTTGATTAGGGCGGATCCGGATGCAGCCCGGGGAATCAGTAGCGTGCGTTGCAGACAGTCTAAATGACCCAGATCATGCTTGTCGAATCAAGATTTTTGTATCGAAACACGCTGGGAGGTTAGAGATGTCGGCTCAACATCGAAGGCTGTAAGAGCCTACAAAATGAGAGTGTATGATGATTTTCCTTGTTGGACCAGGTGTTTAAATCCATGTACCATATGTGAACAAGAAAGGATAATTACCACTCTCCATCTCATAATGAGGGCGGATACGGATTCAGCCCACCAAAATTTTTGTTTCCTGTTTTCAGCAAAAAAGTGGATTTTGACATTAATTGGCGCTTTTAGAATATGCGAGTCAGTGTGCTTTAGTACCATTTAGGGGCAAATGTAAGCCCTAAAAATGGCATTCTCTATTACATATTTGCTATATCGTGCCTGCCACGATGATGCGCAACTATTGAAGAACAAAGAAGGAAAGAAACACTGACAGTATTCAACGGGGTTAAGTTACGCACTTGACCCTCACAAGGGCTCTTGTTTCACATTCTTAGCCGTACCGATTACTAAACTTGTTATTGTGTGACTGAGTGGATTTTGGATTACATGGGATGAATGTTTTTCTGCATCTGCCATCAGCTAAAAGACTGAAACACGCTCTATAACAGCACGTGTCTAGAACAACGCAAAACAAGGTAGAAGGTAAGCAATTTAGTTGAAAATGGAGCGGTTAGCGCTCGGATATAAAAGAGTACAATAGCAGACAGATCATGCTGCAGGACTTATTGTGATGCTTATTAAAAATGGTTTCTTTCCTTGCCACTTTTAAATATCTTTCTC
>JAHPZR010015316.1:42500-52500 GCA_019787425.1 Platygyra sinensis | reverse complement strand
TAGTGTAAACCAGGTCTCACTACTTAGTTTGTATAATTAACAAGACATACTCTAGCTTTTGTCGATTTTTTCTATTTTTCAGTCTTACTGAATCCGTGCCGCCGCAATCAAAGTTTTTTGTCGTCGTCCGAGATATTCCTTGTAGATTTAGGAAACAGGATGGGGAGGTAACCTGACGTAAAAAATTATAACAGCAAATTTTCGAGTGGCACTTATCTTGGCTCTGCCATTTTGAAAATTTTGGATATTTGAAATCTAATGCGACGTCTTTAATGCACCATGTTATTTTCTCTCAAGTAGAAGTTCCGATGCTTTACCGTCCACATTTGGAAGTTTCTTAACCATTCAGTGAATACTTTTGGAGATAAGAAGAAAAAAAAAACAGGCTAAATGGAAACTGCACAGAACGTTAAAAGAAGCTGTTTCTTTCACTGAGGTTTGCTCTGAGTTCCATAATTCGGTCAATCATAATCTGGAAGGCTCAATAAAGAAATACAGTTTTTCGAAATTCACGGAAACTTAGAACATAGTTAATGGAGGGGAATCGTTGTAAAGTCTGACAAAGTTCTTTGTTATATGTTTTTGTTCGCTTTTTTGGCCTTGACCCTGCACAAAACACAGTAGTTGTTTACTCCGTACTGAGGAACTAACCAATAGAAACGTGTTGGCTAAGTAACTCGTGCATAGTGTATGAACGCAAAACAAAAGATTGTGCACGGTCGTGGACCTTCCAATGTAGATATTGGCATCTTTGTTTGTTTCGTTGGTGTTTGTTAGGCTTCATAACCATTCTCCTCCATCGGGTGGTAAGTATGCTCAGAGTGGAATAGTCTCAGTTTAGCATTCACGCGTGATAAATACTAGTTATGCAACCCATTCGAGTGGTATACTGTAGAATATCCTTCGAATCACTTGAATTTACTGTATGCCAAGGAAATACAAGCAACCAATGGGATATTCCATGGTATAACAACAAACCCATGCCATTGAAAATTACAGCCGGGCCAACACAATCAATGCGACATACGCGCGGTGCATGAAGGGAAGTGTATACGTAATACCCTTGAATATCCAAAGATGTCCCTGTATTCTGACTGGCTGTATTTTTTATAGCATGGTATAAATGCCGAATTTCTCCCCAGTTGTGCGTTTGGTAGGCAGATGCTAATCTTGCTCACCCTTTTTCCATGACTACGCCCTCTCCGCCTCCGCCCACAAAACCAAGTAAACCCACAGGGTTTTCGTTTTTTCCCTCGCTTTTCAATCTCATCCTTAAGGTCTCGTATCTCCTCGTCTAGTAGCTGGGAGAGCTCTGACGCGTGGGTGTGGCATGACGCTTGTAGAAGAAGTACAACGCTCAGTGCTGTTAGGAGAAGCAGTGACGCTTTCATTGCTTCAGCCTTTCCTGACACACTTAGATGTGTATCAACGTTTGCTTCCGTAATACTCTAAAATGAAGACAGTTTAAGGCAATTTAACCAGTTTTAGAAAAAGAAATATTTTCTTACCTATCGCCAAGAGTCGACTGTAATACCAGTCCCTTAGATTCTATTGATTCTAGCACACCCACCTGAGCCCGTTTTGTTCATAACCTTCTGACACATTTATCTCTCTTGCGCACAGGGCAGCTAGTATTTCTAGAGGGTTGTCCAATACACCCGATACGCAACGGGTCGCCAAAGAGGCGACCATCTGTGACGGATCTCTACGAACTAACACCTGAAGTCATGTCATCTCATCCTGACATTATAAAAGGGAGTGAAAACCCCTTTGCAAACTCGATACGTAACGAATGTATTTGATAGGAACGTAACTCTTACAATGGCTTGAACAATTTCTTAATCTTTATGCGAGTGCACAACATCAAAACAGGAAAAGTTTACTCTGGTTGACTCCCCGGCCCAGCCTTTCTCGGACACCTGTTCACAACTGTTTTGACCATCTGGATGAAATAATTTTGTCATAATTGTATTTTTTCCAGTAAGCACGTACGGCAGCAATATTGAGATGACACATCGGCTATTTGTTGGTGGACTAAACCAATTGTAGCCTGTAAGCTTTGAATTCTTTTTTTTTTGTACCCCATTCCTTTGTTTCAATAATTTGCATGGCTACTATTCACGATTCTGAAAAAGATTCATGTGATAATTATTTCGTAATTTTGGCTGGTCAAATAAGGAAAAAATCACCCATAAAGACACAATAATTAAATATTTTCCAGTAGGTTTTTGGGCGTGGCGCAGTATAGTCGATCCTGAAGACTGACACTTATTGATAAGTCATCTCACTACGTGAATGTATCACTTGAAACCTCGAGGAGCCCATTACTAGGAGCCTGCAACTCCCATAATAAACCAATGCAAAGGCATTTTCACAGACCAGTCTATTTTTAGATATTTCTCCCGCAAAATAGGCCATTTCCAGTCTATATGAGCACGCTTCGGAAAGATAAAACAACGCGGCGTGACTTGAACATGTCGACATCATGTTGACATGTCAACATTAGTCCGTGCTTGTGATTGCAATTGGTTATTGAGGTTCCTACGTGGATCTAAATTCGAGATAAATTCAAACTTAAAATAGATCGGTCTGAAAAAACGCCGTGATAGGAATATGGGGTAGTTGCAGGCTCCGAGTAATGGGCTCCTGTTGCAACTCGGTGTACGTACATGTGAAGCGAGGTGAAAAAAGTCGTTAGCGTGTCATTGAATGTTTCAATAAGTAAGAGAAGTAACACTCAACGTCTTAGAACGTAGATAGATAGCCCTGGTATCCTCGAGGTAAAAAAACTGCAAAATTAACCAAAAAGGGCTGTGTGCGTGTGTGGAGTGGGCTTTATTTGTTAAGCGTTGTGAAAGTGAGAGATTGCGCTTAAGAAATATTTAATTAATTTATTTATTATCATGTATTTAACATTGATATTATCTTTCAGAATAATAAACAAAATATGGTTAACTTCGACTTCAAAGTAAAAGAATTTATGCTTTTTCCATCACTGATGAAATAGTGCAAATTATCAACCAATTCTGCTCTGCAGAAGTACAAATAGCACATATTTGTACGCCAGCCGGCTTTTAAGGGAAGTTTTCCGCGGCCCACTTGTTCCTCTCGACTCTAGGAGCCCCAAAACTGTTGAAAGTCAGTATCTGAGAAACGATATGCTTGGATAGGAAATCTCTAACTTTTTTGCAATTGGAGAGATACGAAATATACATAAACGGCAACGGTTCTACAATTTTGAAAAGAAAAAGCGTGTTGCTCATCTGTTACTGGACATCCACAAAACCCCCACATATTCTATTCCAGAAATTAATTTTTGAGTCACCTTATGTAACCAGCGAAGAAAACTAACATTATTTGAATTGGCGATACCTAAGGAATGGTTTTAAGGTCAGCATTTGAAGAGTAGTCTTATTTGGTGTTGCTAGACATCGCCAATCAAACTTAGTTGATTTAATGATGGTGCGAGGAAGACTCATCTTGTTGGGACGTGCGAGAATACCTTAATTAGAAGTACCTTGCACGATGTTTGTCATTGTGTTTAACTTGGCCACCTTTACACCATTAATGGCAGTGATAGTTTGACTGTGATCATATATTTCTGGACATTGTGAGTACATGGGGAGATCCATTAACCGAAGGCGCGTAGAATTGATAAGGCTAAAGTGATAATGTTAACTTCGGCAATGACAAAATGTTATTCAAGATTAAGGGATATTATCAAACGAGCAGAAGTTCTTCTATAAGGCCTTCACCTGGAAAATTTCTAAACCTAGTGCAAAGGATAAAAAGTCGGTACAGCTTAGTTATGACTACAGTGTAGTCAGTTCACACCTAAGATAAAAGTTTTCGTAGAAAATGATTGCAATCGAAATTCATTATTTAAACTCAGAACAATAAGAGAAAGTCGGGGCAAGTAGTCTCTTGAAAAAAAAATTAGATTAAAGTGAAAATCAAAGTTTTAGCACTGAAATCTATTAAGTTTACTCGATTTATTTTGGTCGATCCAGTTTGGTACGTAGGATCATGACTTTCACTGCCTCTGTCATCCTGGGTTTTGCCATATTGCAAAATTATTAAGCCACAGAGAGGTAGTACACATCTGGATATACCGTAAGACTACAAAGCGAAAATCTACGAATAAATCACATATCAAAATTTGTGTGTACTCACCACCAAAGCTAAACGACAGAAGAACTCTCTTCGGTATTTTCGACACCAACACTGCGTACAAAAGACTCAAGGCTCTCCGACTTTTCTCCGATATCTTGTCACTATGTGGCTGCCCAGATAAGTGAAACGCCCGCGAATGTGGGGAGAACGCTGTTGATGGAAGATTAATGAACATCTTGATGAAAAAAGCTGTACAAGAGCTCCTTCTACCTGCCAGGGCTTCAGAAACTCCCAATTTCTGACTCCCATATCCCTATTCCTTTACCCTTAGCAAAACCTGGACTGAAATTGTTGTTACCTTGTCGGTAAATCCAACTCTTTCAGTATTTATCTGCAAGATCTTTTTTGTGATTAAATTCCTTCTGGTGATGACACAGCTTTGAAAACTCCATTCGTGAACATTTTATGATTACATAACTGATGAATTTGTCCAGACTAAATAAGACAATTGCCTTTATTTATCATTTGAAACATCATTTACTTCATTTGAATAGTATTTCCACCAGTACATGTATAAAAGTTTCAAAGCGTTTTTGACCAATAACAAAAGGAACGATTTTCAGAACGTCGCACGAAGCAGATAAATCCTTGCGACCAACAAAACGATATTTACTTGGGTTGATTCAGATTCCAAAAAATGCTGTTAAATGCTCCGTAAATTCTGAAAACCCCGCAACAAATCAATTACAGAACATCAAAACAACTGTTTCGTGTCATTCCTTTTTCGATTTATTTTGTTTCCAAAATTGACAGCGTGAAGAATTTCCCAATTTTTTGTTGTTGTTGTTTTGCTCAATGTAACGGTTTAAACTATGACGTCAAACAGTAGAAATGTAAACCACAAACTATATTTTGTTGCCTTGTGGTGGGTGACGTTTTCGCTGTTATCTGAGCTACACCGACGACGATAAAGATTGCATTTAACACTCTTATCTTAATATTCCTTATTCAGAGAGCAGGACTAGAAATTTAAGAGTAGACAGGTCGATCACGTTTGTACGTGTGCAAAAACGAAAACTCTTTGATTGGGTTATGTTGTATTCAGATTCATGTTTCAACATTTCACTGCAAAAACCACTTTTCCTTAATTAACTTCCAGATTTGTCTGTTAATAGGGCTTAAGACTAATCACAAATTCGAAGTGATAACATAATTTATGCATTAGCTAAGCATCCGTTCGACCCTGGGATACATATTGAATACAATGTGGATCGCCCACACCATCAAATGTCTTTCAATCTGCTAAGGAAAGCTTTGCTATTTAGAAGAACTAATCTCACTGAAAGTTGAGACTCCAACAGGTTATAATAGCTAAATCGTTTTAAGCGTAAGTTAAGCGGGGTCTTACCCGAAGGCTGCATGTTTTGACGTCGCTCAACATGGTCTTTGTGCCAATATCTCGTTCACTTTTCAAGCAACGCCAAAACCCTCTATTTAGAACATTAACCAATGTTGTGTGGTTTTTGTGAAAATATCTGGGTGATTTTTTTGGCATTCTGGGAAAGAGATATTTTTTTCTTTAAGGATCGGTTAAATTGAGGAAAATATGAAATGTTGAATGTTTGATGGATTTGGAAAATTGAAATTTGAAGTGAAGAATTAGTTGATGGACATTAAACAGTCCCATACAAACCTGGGGTTCTCCTTTGGGGAGTCAAATATCTGTTAGTGTTCCCAACTCATTTTAATCTTAAAAATTCCCTTTAAAAACTACTTCAAATTTCACCGCTATTCATGTAGAACCCCCCTCCCCCTCCTTAATCGGCATTAAAGCGGTCAACAGTCTAGAGGCTTAGAAAGTGTATGCAAAAGATGTAAATTTAAGCCAAACAAGCACTTGTTTTCACAGCGCTCGAAAAAAATTATTTTCAAAAGGCTACAGTAAATTCAGTCTTCAACAAAAACAGTTGTTTCGAATGTAATTTATTCATAATGAGAATGGTATGAAATGTGTCGGCAGTTTGCTCTCCCGGCCAAATAGAAATGCAAATCAAGTAACATGGGTATTGCGGTCTCGTTATTCCGGTTTGCATAAATGGTAGAGATAATATCGGAAACATTTCTTCAATGGCAAAAGTTCAATGAAAATCGGCGATCACCAGAAGAAATAATTTTACGGCTAAATACAATACACGAGGCACTTTATACCAGATATAAAAATAATATAAGGCGTTGGGAAACAGCACATGCTCGTGTCGACAATGGCAAATTAGGAATGTCTTTGGATTAGCTCCAGGGCAGAAATGTGGCGTTCTGATTGATGGAATAGTACTAACTGATTTGTAGAAAATCTTAGTTGCAATTTCAAACATTTCTCTGCTTGCATCAATTTGTTTAAAATTATTTCCGGACATTACTCTTTTTCAGGCGGTTGATGTATGGCTTTGGCCATCTTGGTATTGGTTTCGACTTACTTTGTAGACTGTTGGCCCCACTGTAAGGCCCGGTTTCCACGGGTCCCAACAAATTTTTGCGCGGACAAAAACTTACACGGTCCCACCTTGCGTTTACACGGGAACGGCGGAACTGGACGAATTTTTGAGCGGCCAAGAGTGCCAGTTTGGGAACTTCTTAGTTTCAAGTCCCAAACTTGCACTCCAGCTCCGGCGGTCTCGTGTAAACGCAAGTTGGAACCGTGCAAGTTTTTGTCTGTGCAAAAGCTTGTTGGGATCCGTGCAAACGGGGTTTAATAGTTTCTAGTAAGCAAAGTTTCCCGATCGATTGATTTCCCGATCGATTGAGCTTTGTTGGAAACGTTTATTCCAGGTCCTTCGTTTAGGAACGAGGTTAGGGTACAGCACGCCGAATTGGGACAACAAGCCTGAAACGCTCGAGCACTTCTAGTCTTACTTCGTTAATCGCGTCTAGTATTCTGACCTACCGGAGTGGATGCTTTACTCTGCGTCTTTTCTCAATCACTTACCGTTTGAAGATTCTTGGCTGCAATTAATGTTCATCTTTTTGGCGAAAAAAGTTAGTGGACTCTGCACCACAATGAAAAATAGGTTTTGCTTTTAATTTTAGCCTTTCTTTTTGCCTTGGATTCTTGATTCTACTAGCACATGGTTCATTTGTTGATGATGGTGGGAGTGATCCTGTTACGCCTATAAAAAAAACAAAATACATGAAAAAATGATTCGATTCTGATTGGCTGAGAGCAGTGCAGTTAAAGTGAAACACAAGTGCAAAAAGTGTAACACCAGTGCAAATTACACATCGTAATTCTGGATTATGATTTGACTGAAAGACAAAAGGAGAATTTTCTAAGACAATGATATCACGTAAAATGATGATGAAGTTTGTGCAGAAGCTCCAAATGACTAAAAAATGGCTTCAAGAAAGATTTTCCGGCACTCTTTTTTCTGTTGGGAATTGTATTCAGCAAGTTGCAATTGTAGGCTCAGAATCCAAATTTACGAACTATTCAATGAACTAACCACGTAATCCGGAACATACAATAAACCGCGAATCATAATGCCTAAAAACGATGAAGAAACTAGACTCAAATCTCCAAAAACAGCAGCAAGGCTGACCTTAAGTCTCAAACCCGGCAAGAAAATACAACAAAGATGAAAATCTGGAAAATTACGACAGCGAAGTTCAAATGTACGCGCGAGCACATTCTAGGCCATGATATTCACCTGAGATTAAGCGCGCGGACAAAACTGAGAAGTGAGTTCAGATCGAGTTCGTAAAGTTCAAAACATCCTCCACGCAAATTTTTTGATGTTTATATTGTTAATAAGTAATCATATGGTTTTTCTCGTTCAATTTGGAATTAATTTGCACTTGTGAGTTTTTCAAAAAGCGAAAATTGCACTTACTCGTGCAATTTCAGCTTTTTGAAAAACTCACAAGTGCAAAGTAATTCCAAATTGAACGAGAAAAACCGTATGATTACCTATACAAATGTAATAACTAACTCAAAATGTAATTAATTTTCATTAGTAATATTATTAGTAGTATTAATATTATTGTTGTTGTTGTTAAATAGTCAATAGTAATTTAATTAAAAAATGCCATTAATAATTCAAAACTATTTACAAAAGATCATATATAAAAATCAAAACATCTTCCAAATATGTAAATCAATAGTACTTAAAGAAACCTATTTACAATAATTTAGAATGTGTAGTAAAAAATAGTAATTGTCCGTTAAACAAACGTCAATACTTAGCTCCTTCAGTGTTCTCAATTTCTATATCAGTATTGCTAGTCCCATGATTTCCTTATTCAAATTATTATTATAAGATGAATTACTCCAGTTTTCTACGTGGGTGTCCAATTACAGGTGTCCGATTTGAACTTTTTGTAATCGGACACCTGTAATTGGATACCCACGTGATTTTCACGTCAATTACGCGCGCTTCAATGGCTTCCTTAGCAATGTTTTCTACAGTTTTCAAAACTTAGGAAAAGCGCTACAGACGTTTTCGCCCAAAAGAAGTTCTCAAAAGACATTTTCAATTCCGAATTTGTTATAGATACAATTAATTAGTAATTGGACCGAGTAGAGTACACTTCAGGGAGTAATCGTGATGGTAATTTCAAATCGGCCTCGCGCTTCGCGCTCGTCCGATTTTGAAATTACTCGCGCGATTACTCCCTGAATTGTACTCCACTCGGTCCAATTACTGTTACTTATTATTATTATTATTATTATTATTATTTGTGGCAAAACTCCTTATTTGTTATATGGGGACTCAGGAGGTCTACTATCGAAAACGATATAATCAATCAAGACCAATAGATAAGAACAATCTCACCATCTCTATGAATTGGGTTTTTGGCCAACACTCAACCTCGTTCCCAGAGCCTTTTCCCTAGCTGTTTAAATTGATTTTGTTGAATTTAGGTATGAAAGGCAATTGTTGACAAATGCCGTAGGGGGGGGGGGAAGGGGGGTGGGAGGGAGGGGCACAAATCTCTTTTTTCGCCCCCACCCCTTCGCATCTTTCAAAAATTGTCATTCGTACCTAAGTTGCGCAAACTTGATTTGCCAGTTGCTTTCTTAAATGCTTAGAGCAGGGCCATTTTGAGTTTTCAGAACAGTAATAATTGTGAATGGTTTGCATAGGAAAATGACACTTTTCACAAAGGATAGAAAATCCATTGTTTAGAAACCTTGACGACAACAAGAGACGCTCATTATAATAAAGTTAATCGTGAGAGAAATAAATATTTAATCCGCTCTAGCTTCGAAACGCCAACGAAGTAAGAATACTTGTTCAGATGAATAATTGATTTAGTTTTTGCAGATTTGTTCTCGATTAAGATGATTCCTCAGTATTGCATTGCGCATCCCCACTGCGCACGATTTTCGCGTCATTAGCGCGCGCAAATGAGCGCTTGCATGTACACAAAGAAAGAAATTTTCCTCAAGTTAAGTTCGATAGCGAAATAAATGTTCCTTTTCTTTTAAACGAGCATGGTGACCTATTTTTTATCGCATTATAATATTGTACATATTATCCTCTTTAATTAAAAAAAACAACAACTAAAAATCGGACAGAAAAATGATCTAGGTGAAAACGACGTGCTAAAAACCGTTACTCTGGGATACAAATTATGACCTCGAAAGCAACGACCCTACGAACGCTTTACGTCCACTTCGTTTTAACTGGTGTGAGTTTTCGACAAATTTCATATGATATTGTTCCATATGCTCGACAGTTTCTACCTGTCAAGTTTTTTCCTAGTATTACTTTAATTAACTATGCTTCCAGCTACCGCAAAACACACTTATATACCTAAATAATCGACTTTTCTTTGTTTCTTAAAATGCCGCCCAGTATTAAATTGCCCGTGGGGGGACATCTCTATTCCC